>JADRCD010187246.1:0-22694 GCA_019843815.1 Montemys delectorum | reverse complement strand
TCTCTCTCTCTCTCTCTCTCTCTCTCTCTCTCTCTCTCTCTCTCTCTCTCTCTCTCTCTTTCTCTCTCTCTCCTGGTGGCAAGGGGCCTGCTGCTGAGGCCCAGGTCTCTCTCCCCTGAGGCTGACCTGTTGTTGCATGGTGCCTTAGTTAAAAAGGAGGCAATGTATGAATGAGTTATTTTATTGTAGGAAGGAGAAAATATGCCAATTAAGTAGAGAGAAGGAAAGGTGAGGGAGGAAAGAGAGAAAAGAGAAGAAGAAGGCAAAAGAAAAGAACAAAGAGCAGAGTGGAGAAAGAGAGCAAGAGAGGGAGAGGGAAAGTGAGAGACAGTAAGAGTAAGAGAGTGAAAAGAAAGAGAGCAAGAGTGCAAGAGTAAGAGGAGAAGAGTAAGAGAGTGAGGAGGGTGCAAACCACCCCTTTTATTGTATAGAGCGTGGCATGCCTGGCTTGTGGTCAGATGACTGTGTAGGGTCTAGCTAGAGTTCTGGGAGCTTGAAGCATTGTCTGCCTGATAGAGCACACATCTTCTGCAGGGACAGCTATGAGGGGTTTGGGCTGAAATCTGAGCCATCAGTCTCAGGAGCTATCACCAAACTCCTACTGTCCCTTGTAAACAAATTTACTTTGCTCAGTGGGTCTCCGGGGTTCTCAGGTGGCCGCTCTACTGGATCCTGGCTATCAGGACTGCCCACTGCCCCATACTTTGCTACATTGGTAGTGGGAGCCATGGACCTGCCCATGTGTACTCTTTGGTTGGTGATGTAGTCCCTGGGAGCTCTAAGTAGTCTGGTTAGTTGATATTGCTGCTCTACCTATGGGATTGTAGTCCTCTTCAGCTCCTTCAGTCCTTCCCCTAACTCTCCCATCGGGGTCCCTGGATTTAGTCCAGTGGTTGGCTATGAGTGTCTGCATTTGTCTTAGTCAGGTTCTAGCAAAGCCTCTCTGAGGACAGTCATACTAGGCTCCTGTCTGCAAGCACTTCTTGGCATCAGCAGTGGTATCAGGGTTTGGTTTCTGTGGGTGGGATGGATCATATCGTGGGATCATGTCTGGATGTCCTTTCCTTCAGCCTCTGTTCCATTTTTGTCCCTGAATTTCCTTTAGGCGGGGACAATTCTGGGTTAAAAATTTTAAGATGGATGAGTAGCCTATTCCCTCAACTGGGGGCCATGTCTATCCACTAGAGGTGGTCTCTATAGTTTCTATCTCTCCTTTATTGGATATTTCAGTTAATGTCATCCCCATTGGGTCTTGGGAGCCTCTCACATCCCTGACATCTGGGACTTTCTAGTGGTACCCCACCCTGCTGTTCCCATATTTCTGTTTATTCTTCTGGCCCTCTGGACTTCCCTCCTGTCTCTTTTCATACCTGAACCTGTCCCCTTTTTTCCCCTTCCCATCCCCTATCCCAGCCAGGATTCTCCCTTCCTCTACCTGCCATGATTATTTTGTTCCACCTTCTAAGTTCCACATTTTGGCCTTCCTTCTTGTTAAGCTTCATATAGTCTGGGAGTTGTATCATGGGAATTCGGACCTTTTGGTTTAATATCCACTTATCAGTGAGTACATACCATGTGTGTCCTTTAGAGCTGAGTTACCTCATTCAAGATAGTATTTTCTAGTTTCATCCATTTGCCTGCAAAATATATGGCATCCTTGTTTTTAATAGCTGAATAGTACTCCATTGTGTAAATGAACCACATTTTTTTGTATCCATTCTTCTGTTGAAGGATATCTGGGTTGTTTCCAACTTCTAGCTATTATAAATAAGGCTGCAATGAAAATAGTGAGAATGTGTCCTTGTTGTATGTTGGAATATCTTTTGTATATATGTACAGGAGTGGTGTAGCTGGGTTTTCAGGTAGAATTATTTCCAATTTTTTGAGAAACCATCACATTGATTTCCAAAGTGGTTGTACCACTTGCAATCCCAGCAGCAATGGAGGCGAGTTCCTCTTTCTCTACATCCTCACCACCATCTGCCAGCAGCATTTTTGATCTTAGCCATTCTGATTGGTGTAAGGTAGAATTTCAGGGTCATTTTGATTTATTTTACTAATGACTAAAGATGTTGAACATTTCTTTAAGTGCTTCTCAGCCATTTGAGATTCCTCAGTTGAGAATTCTTTGTTTAGCTTTATTTTTAATTGGGTTATTTAGTTTTTGGAAGGTTGGCTTCTTGAGTTCCTTATATATTTCGGATATTAGGCCTTTATTAGATATGTTTTTGGTGAAGATTTTCCCAATCTGTGAGTTCATGATTTGTCCTATTGATTTTATCTTTTGTCTTACAGAAGCTTTTCAGTTTCATGAGGTCCCATTTATCAATTCTTGATCTTGAGTCTGAGCCATTGGAGTTCTGTTTAGGAAATTTCCCTTGTGCCAATGAGTTTGAAACTCTGTCCCATTTTCTCTTCTATTATATTCAGTATATCTGGTTTTATGTTGAGATCTTTGATCCACTTGAACTTGAGCTTTGTGGTGGCTCAAACAAATCAGTAGTCTTCCTTTTTACAGATAATAAACAGGGTGAGAAAGAAATTAAGTAAACAACACTTATCACAATAACCACCAACAGTATAAATAGTAACTTGGTGTTACTCCTACCAAGTAAGAGAAAGATCTGTATGATAAGAATTTCAAATTCCTGAAAAAAGAAATTGAAGAAGACCTCAGAAGATGGAAAGATCTCCCATGCTCATGAATCAGGAAGATTAACATAGTAAAAATGGCCACCTCACCAAAAGCAATCTACAGATTCAACACAATCCCCATCAAAATTCCAACAGAATTCTTCACAAACATATTTTGCTATATTTTTACAGATAGATAAATGCTTTCTGGGGCTGGAGATATGATTCATTCAGTAAACTAGCTACTTGCTGCATAAGCCGAGTGACCTGAGTTTTCTCACCAAAATAGTTGTAAAGTAAGCCAGGCCTAAAAGTGTACACTCATTAACCACTGCCCCTGGGAGACAGAAACAGAGGCATACTGGTTGCCAGCCTAATAAATAAATTTTCTGTATTATTGAAAGAGTTGCCATTGATTGTCCATATCTTGATCGAGCCCTAGATTCTTTACTTCCATTTCATCTTTAATAACCTGAAAACTATGACCTTTTCAGCAGCCTCACCATCCTCAATGTCTGTTCACTTTTTAGACTACTTTCTCTCTATTCTGGTTGTGCTGCTTCTGTTATTCTATTTCTAACTACTCTGACGCATTTCTTTCTTCTCTACATTCTACTACTGAGATCAAAAAGGCAGCTTATTCTATTAATTTTATAGTGCTAAAAATTCTATTTGAAACTTCTTTATATATTCCATTTTTGCTGAGATTTATACTTTTATTTTGTTCAGTGTATTTATAATTTTTCTTTGAAGTGATTTGTGATAACAACTTTAAACTCTCTGTTAAACAGTTATCCTATAATTTCAGTGTTGTTATCTATTGGTTGTCTTCTTTCATTCAGTTTGAGTTCTTCCTGATTTTAATACATTGAGGAATTTTCTGTTAAGCCAAGACATACTGAATGTTCCATTACCAACCTTGAATATAATTTATACCTTTGAAATTGCTCTAAAATGGAAAAAAAAAAAGTAGACAGTTAGATGGCGCTAGAAAGCCAGGTCGTTGTTTTCCTTCTACTGACATTAAAATGAGGGTGTTTCTAATAATATCTGTCAATGGACATGAATTCCAGGTCCTTAATTGTCCACTGATAGTGTCCTACTACTCAGTTATGACTCCCCATGTGGTCTCCACAAGTGGATAGTCTTGTCATTACTATAAGATATTGGAAGTTCTGAATCTCCAGAATGCCTCTTGTTATATAACTTAGAATAAAGGAGAAGAGAGGATACCTCCTTAATGTTGGCTGGGAAAGTCAGAACTCTCCATGTCTCCAGAGATACCTACTGGAATTGGTCAGGAAAGCTCATTACTTTCCAGTGATGTTGACAGTTCCAACTAAATATAGTGAAGAGAGAAGTCTGTATTCCCCACCAAGCCTTTGATGGTAAGAGTGAGGATAAGGTTATCATCTTTCCATTTTCTATGCTGGTGTAGAATGACTATTATCCAACTAGTGTCATAGCAGAGTGCTCCTTTGTTGGTTGTTGACTAGAAAAAGTGTACTTTATTAAGACTTTCTGACTGTGAGTGTTTGCATTCCCAGATTTCTGGCTTTTCTAACAGCAGACAAGATACATAAAGCCACAGCAAATCCAAGGATGATGCAGTTTTATTCTGTGGTTCACAAAGTCCCTCATAAGAAAATTTTCTTTATTCTGTCTTTCAGAGTCCCACATTTGTTTTCTGTATAATACTCAAGATTTCTAGCTATGAATAGACTTAGTAAAGATATACAATAATTTTAGGCAAAAATAATTCCCAATGAGGTTTATAGAATATCCAATAATATTTTTTGATTTAACAGAAAAATCAAAGTCTATTTTTGTAGGAATATTACATTTAAAAATTATAGTATTACTTTCAGGTTGATTGTTACATATTGAAGATGCATATTATATTATCTAAAGCAAACATATAAATAATAAAATTATTAGATAATTAAATTATTAACACATAATTCACAGACTATCAAATCTATCCCCCAAAAAATGAGATATAGAAACAAACACTGAAAGTGACACATACAGATTCATCTCTAAGATATAAGACATGTTACTATTTTATGACTATTATCTTCTGGTGACTCTGAGTTTTTATTATTATGAAAAATTTAAATTTTGTTTACCTAACATTTTAGAATTTGATTCAAATAACTTTATATCTATATATACATATATCTATATATACCTATTTACTATAGGTATATATGTATATTCCATGTGT
Organism: Montemys delectorum; assembly: GCA_019843815.1. Taxonomy (NCBI): domain Eukaryota; kingdom Metazoa; phylum Chordata; class Mammalia; order Rodentia; family Muridae; genus Montemys; species Montemys delectorum. The sequence goes on along the minus strand of JADRCD010187246.1, from coordinate 17,833 downwards.
TCAGAAATGAAAGTTATGTGATATTTTCCTTTTTTTTAAATTGGTTAGTTTTTTTTATTTAATTTAAAACATTATCCCCCTTCCTAGTTTCCCCTCCACAAAACCCCTATCTCCTTGCTCCTGCACCTTACTTCTACCCACCCACCCCAGACTCCTGCCTCCCTATACCAGCATTTCCCTACACTGGGGCATCAAACACCCTTAGGCCCAAGGGCCTCTTTTCCCATTGATGCCAGATAAGGGTATTCTCTGCTACACATGCTGCTGGGACCATGGGTCCCTCCATGTGTTGTCTTTGGTTGGTGGTTTAGTGCCTGGGAGCTTTGGGATGTGTGGTTGGTTGATATTATTGTTCTTCCTATGGAGTTGCAAACCCCTTCGGCTCCTTCAAACCTTTCTCCAACTCCTCCATTGGGGACCCTGTGCTCAGTTCAGTGGTTGGCTGCAAGCATCTGCCTCTGTATTTGTCAGGTTCTAGCAAAGCCTCTCAGGAGATAGCTATATCAGGCTCCTGTCAGCAAGTACTTCATGGCATCTGCAATAGTGTCTGGGTATGGTGTCTATATATGGGATGGATCCGCAAGTGGGGCAGTCTCTGGATAGCCTTTCCTTCAGTCTCTGCTCCACGATTTGTTTCTGTATTTCCTTTAGACAGGAGCAATTCTGGGTTAAAAATTTGGAGATGAATGGGTGGCCCCTTTCCCCAACTGGGGGCTTTGCCTAAACTTGGATATGGTCTCTATAGTTTCTCCCTCTCTTTTGTTGGGCATTTCAGCTAATCTCATCCCCTTTGGGTCCTGGGAGCCTCTTGCTTTCCTGGTATATGAGACTTGCTGGTGGCTACCCCCAGTTCTACATCCCCCAATGCTACACCCCTCTGTTCAAATTCCTGACCATCTGAATATCATCCCTGACTCCTCGGGTACCTGATCTTGTCCTCCTTTTTCCCTCCTCCTACTATATTCCTCCCAAATCTCTCCCACCCTTTCTCTCCCATAAGAATTTTGTTCCCCCTTCTAAGAAGGACTAAACCATCCACACTTTGGTCTTCCTTCTTCTTGAGCTTCATGTGGCCTGTGAATTTTATCTTTTGTATTCCAAGCTTTTGGGCTAATATTCACTTATCAAGTGAGTTTATACTATGTGTGTTCTTTTGTGACTGGGTCACCTCACTCAGGATGATTTTTTTCTAGTTCTAGCCATTTGCCTAAGAATTTCATGAATTCATTGTTTTTAATAGCTGAGTAGTAAATGTGCCATATTTTCTGTGTCCATTCATTTGCTGAAGAACATCTGAGGTCTTCCTTCATTTCTCTCTTCAGAGACTTGAAGTTCTTGTCATAAAGACCTTTCACTTGTTTGGTTAGGTTCACACCAAGATATTTGATATTATTTGTGACTATTGTGAAGGGTATCTGTATTAGTTAGGGTTCTCTAGAGTCACAGAACTTATGGGTAGTCTCTATATAGTAAGGGAATTTGTTGATGACTTACTGTCTATAGTCCAACTCCCAACAATGATCAGCAGCAGCTGTGAATGGAAGTCCAAGGAACTAGCAGTTGCTCAATCCCACAAGGCAAGCAGATGAAGAGAGAGAGTAAATTTTCCTTCTTTCAATGTCCTTATGTAGGTGTCCAGCAGAAGGTGTGGCCCAGATTAAAGGTGCAAGCCACCACACCTTTAATCTCAAATGATCTTGAATTCAGAGATCTCCTTGTCTTAATCTTCTGGAATTTGTAGCCAGTATGCCTCAAGATCTCCATGCCAAGATCCAGGTCAGGAACTTGTATCTCTCAGCCTCCAGACTAGGATCAAAGGTGAGCTTTCCAATTCTGGATTGTAGTTCATTCCAGATAGACTCAAGTTGACTACCAGCAATAGCCACTGCAGTGTCATTTCCCTAATTTTATTCTCAGCCAGTTAATCCTTTGAGTAGAGGAAAGCTTCTGATTTGTTTATGTTAATTTTATATCCAACCACTTTGCAGAAGTTGTTTATCAGCTGTAGGAATTCTCTGGTGGGATTTTTGGGGGTCACTTATGTATACCATCATATCATCTGCAAACAGTGATATCTTGACTTCTTCCTTTCCATTTTGTATACCTTTGGTCTCCTTTTGTTGCCTACTTGCCCTGGCTAAAACTTCAAGTACTATATTGAATAGATATGGGAAGAGTGAGCAGCCTTGTCCTGCCCCTGATTTTAGAGGGACTGATACTGAATAACAATAAGCTACTTTTAGATGCCAGGTTGCATGTGTACCTACTAAAGTCTAAACACCTACACCAGCATACTAATCACTCTGTTGGTTATTTTATCTCCCCTGGTGTGCATTTAAGTTTTCTTACTAGACAACAGCTTATAACACTGGGTCAAGTCTTATTGATTAAAGCTTCAGATAACTTGGTATGGCTACAGTTCAGAATTATAAATATGAAAAAATGGAAATGGGACCATAAAAGTAAAAGAAAACAGCCTTTCAAAGGGAATTGGATTATGTTGTGATAACTGGTTATTATTTTGTTCCTTATGTGTTAAGAAACCTGAAAATGAGCCAGAGGGGAAAAACTACATTTAATACAGGAGGCTACAGCAGGAGTTTACATGAAAAGTGACAAAATCCTCATATAGTGGGAAAGAATGGGGGAATTATGGCCATATGAGAAATACAGACAAAATAATTAATAAGAGTTAGTGGACAGTTAAATGAAGGGACAGTGGGGAGAATTGTTTATAACTAATTTCACACACACACAAAATAACTTATTGCAGTAGTATTTACTGTCTTTTTTTCCCAAATCTAAAAGTTCTTTTCTTCTTTTACAATCATTAAATTTGTCTATATCACAAATGATATCCCACTTTCTGGTTACCCTTCCACAGACTGCCCATCCCACATCTGCCCTTTCCTCCTTCCCGTTTGCCTCTATGAGGATGCTCCCCCACCCACCCACCCACACTTTCCTGAACCACCACTCCAACATCCCCCTCTGCTGGAGCATCAAACTTCCACAGGACCAAGGGTCTCACCTCCCATGCTGTCAGGCATGGCCATCCTCTGCTACATATGTATCTGGAGCCATGGATCCTTTCCTGTACACTTCTTGGTTGGTGGTCTAGTCTCTGGGAGCATTGAGTGGTCCAGCCAGCTGATGTTATTCTTCCAGTGGGGTTGCAGGTGAGTGGATGGCCCCATCCCTCAACAGGGAGCCATGCCTATCTATTGGAGGTGGTCTCTACAGGTTCTATCTCTCCGTTCTCTGCACATTTCCGCTAAAGTCATCCCCATTGGGACCTGGGAGCTTCTGGTTTCCCTGGTGTCTGGAACCCTCAGTGGTTATCTCCAGTTCCTCATCCCCTCATGTTACATATTTTTACTCGATTTCCTGATCCTCTGTACCTCTCTCCTATCCTCTCCAGTAGTTTTTACTGTCTTGACACAACCTAGAATCACCTGGAATGAAAAATCTCAGTGAGAGTTTTCCAAGACCCAAGTGGCCTATAGGCACGCTTCTGGGAGATTTTTTTCTTAATTGAGCTAATTGACATGGGAAGACCTAGCCCATTAGGGTAGTTGCATAACTTGGTCTGGAGTCCTGGTCTGTATAAGAAGAGAGATGGAAAACCAAACATAGGTATGCATGCATTTACTTCTGATCTTGACTGTGAATATGGTGTGACCACAGGCTTTCCTGCCTTGACTTTTGGAAGGACTATAACTTGGAGTTGTGAACTAAAACACACCCTTTCTCATCTATGTTGCTTTTGTCTGGTTATTTTTATCTTGGCAATTGTAATGAAAGTAGAATATTTACCAGGAAAGTTTTGTTCAGTCAATATGAGAATTAATAAGTTCATTGAACAGAAATATACAGAGTACTATGTAAGACAATTGTGTCTTGATTATATTACCTAATTAAATACTCACAATAACAGCATCCAAAAACTAATATTATAATATAGATGAAGATCTATTGCTATAATAATATGTAGCTTGCTCAAGATCACAAAGTCAGTGGGATAAATAAATTTTGAGCTCACATTTTCAGTCAATCAGATTTGCCATATAACACTTTCACTTAATATAGAAATTAAAGAAAATTAAATGAAAATGATTTCCACTTTCTCATCTACCAAAAGTAAGTTTTTCGCATAGTTATATAGTATCTATCTTTGGAGTGTGTGTGTCTTAAGTACTGCTCTTTTGCTGTAACAATATGGGTTCAGAACATTAGAGTCCACGAGGGCAAAACACTTGCATAGCAGCATGAATAGCTGAGAGTTTACATCTTTAACCACAAGTAGGTAACAGAAAGAAACACTGGGATGGTGTGCTTCTTTTAAAGCTCTTTCAAAGCCTACTGACCATGACAAACTTTCTCCAATAAGGCCACTCCTACTAATCCTTCCTGAGAGTTCCACAGATTGGGGACTAAGTATTCAAACATACCAATTTATGAGAGGCATCCATATTCAAACCATGGTAGTTTGTAACTTAATTGGTAGCTTTGGATAGAAAAGTCAATTGTATACATGCTCGTTATTGTTTCTATAACTACTTGGAATTTGAAATGTTTTATGTGTCGAATTTTTCAGATTGAATAGTATCTACCTATATACAATGAGAATAACTTGGAGATACGACCTATGTCTGAATAAAAAAATTCATTCATGTTTCATATAGACCTTGTATACATATCCTAAAGGTAATTTCATATTTTTTCTATTTGCATTTTGATTATGACTAATCAAGTTTTGACTACTACTAATAGAATCCCTCCATTCCTTGTCTCAAATTTCCATGTCATATCTCTATGCTTCCCTGTATTTTCAAGTGCAATTGAATTTGTGCAGTTTGGTTGTTTCTTTCTCTTTTTATTACTTTTATTTTTTTTTTTTTACAGCCCAGTCATTCCTCCCCTCCTGATCCTCCCTCCCACAATTCCTCATCTCATTCCTCCTCCTCCTATCTCCAAGAAGATGTCCCCCTGCCAGGCCTCCCCATTCCATGGGGCCTCAAGTCTCTCAAGGGTTAGTTAGATATGTCTTCTCCCACTGAGGGCAGACCAGGCACTCCTCTGCTGTATATGTGTCAGGGACCAGGGACCTGGTTGGTGGTTCAGTGTCTGAGAGATCTCAGGAGTCTGGGTTGGTTCACAAGCAGCATAGAGTTGATTTGGTGTTTTCATTTCAGTAAAAGCTCTTCTCTGAACACACACTTTTACATAATTTATTTGTTAGCAATGTCTTATTTATTTACATGCATATTTTTACTGTCCCTACATATCTTTGGCATGTTGTCATATATTTCTTAACATTTTTATTTTTTCAGAGTGACACAATATAATTATTTTTGTAGTTTCTAAGTTATTTACTGGAATTTTAGAAAATAAAAGTAATTAATTTGTATGTTCAACTGCCATCATGAACTGGAAATTCTACTTTATGGTTTAAGTATTTTCCTTGTATATTGATTGTTTCTTTTACAAATAGCATAGAGTTGAGCATTAATCACATATATTGCATAGATCATTTGTTATAAATGGCAACATAGAAGAGAAAAAGAAAATAATGTGAAAAACTATGGTAGTTATTGCTGGGTGGTCAGATTTCTGACATAAGCAATTGGACTGATACAGGTTCCCTTGATGGTCACCTGTGATAGCAGAGGCATAGCAAGAGAAGGTCAATAATTTATTTTCCAATCTCTTTTAAGAGGATATATGTTTAAACAAATATTTATTAGGAGAATCAGTAAAAACTAGTTATTGAATATAAATAAATACTTGATGAGAAAAAAGACCTACCATGGTGGAGAGAGGGACATGTAACTTTAAGACCCTGGGCCCCAATGTGAACTGAATAGCAGCAATATCAATTTAAAAGGTATAAGGAAAAATGGAGAGCCAAGGTTGGAAAGAATAAGTACAATTGGCATCCCAAGACACAAACAGAAAATTAAAATAATGTACAAACCCTAAAGCATCATGGCACAATACAATAAAAGCATGAACTCTGTAGCCAAGTATCTGGGTCATAATTCTGTATCTACCATTCTGAGTAACTTTTATGACTCTGGACAAATTACACAGCTATTATTTTTAGTGTTAGCTGTAAACAAAAACATCACCAAACTCATTATATTGCATTGTTGTGAGCTTTAAATACCCTAAAACACACAGGAAGCTTGACAGAAATGTTCACTGTAGAAGTGAATGATTATTAATTTTATTCAAATTTCAATTAATCATAGAAATCAATTATTATAAAAAGTAATAGGTGTAACTATTTCCTTTTTAAAGTATTTTTGAAGATGTATTTATTTTTATTTCATGTGTATAAATTAAAATATTCAGATCTCTTTTTTTAATTCAGATCTCTTGGAACTGAAATTATGGAAAATTGTAAGCCACTATGTGGAACAGAACATGGGTCTTTGATAAAAACAGTAACTGTCCTTAATCAGTAAGCCTGTCTCCAGCCCCATTATGGCATTTTCATTAATGTGTCTCATTATACTTTATTTTATTTAATTCCTCTCTCTCCCCTAGTGTCTCCTTTACCCCTATTCTCCTCTTGCTAAATCTCTTGCTTCCAACAAATAGTTCCACTCACCTGCTTAATGACACATGTATTGCATTTTCCTTTTTCCTCCTTAAACTGTCTTTTCTTCCATGTGGTTCTCATTTCAGTTCAATATCTCTCTCTCTCTCTCTCTCTCTCTCTCTCTCTCTCTCTCTCTTTCTCTCTCACTCTCTCTCTCAGACACACACATGCACAATCACACAGATTTTAAAACTAAATTTCACATATTAGATAAAATATGAAGTATTTTGACTTATTTTACATAAGAATGATTTCCAGCTCAACTGATTCCCTGTTAATGTCATGACTTCATGATTTTTTTTTTACTGTTGTGTCATATTATATTAGTTACAAACATCTAGGCTCATCTACTTCCTAACTATTGTGAATGAGACAGCAGTGAGCATGGACGTAAAAGTATCTCTGTGGCATTTGATTTCCTCTCCACATGTCTATACCCAGGAGTGGCATGGCTGGGTTATATGGTAATTGTACTTTTAGTCTTACAAAAACTCCATACTGATTTCCATAGTGATCACACTAGCTTAATACATACAGAGTGCATGTTGCTCCTTTTTTGATAAGGAAAAATGGGGAGCCAAGAGGCTCAAGAGGTAAGTCTGGGCTGCCTGTGTCACTGCCCAACTTCCAGATCTTATGCTGTGTATTCAACTATGTTTCCCACCAGCTCCCCAGTGTAGGTCGCTGGGATCATTGATCATCTGGGCTCTCTGGCATCAGAGTGACTCATTAACAACTTTTTAATGAGGACACAGCCAGTAACTGTCCATTAGTATATCATTTAGACTGAAACCCCAGAGAAAACTGAGAACAGAAGTCAATGACAACAGAGTTCAGCCCACAAGCAGCACATCGGTGTAAAGAAAGTAGACTTCTCTTGGCAGAAGCCACCAGGCTTTTACTGTTGTATCTCCAGGGTCCTTGCAGGTCCCAGAGGCTGTGACTCTGAATATAGCAATAGTGGGACCAGGGGCTTTGTGAAAGGAAGGGACAACTGAGCAGAGTGATCCAAAACCTGCCATAACTCTCAGCAGAGAGAGACTCTGATGAAAGCAGAGGCTCATGTGTAGTGTCTTTTTTTCTTTCCTTAGTTCATTAAACTTGTTGGGGGAGACATTGCCTTCTTCCCTCTTCCCTATGTATATCTCACAAACATTCCATCTGTTCTCAGGGTTTTAACAAACCATTCCTATGGAGACGAAACTTGGACATGGATCAGTGGTGGAGCCTCCCGATTGGCTCCTCTGCCCTCAGTAATGATGAAGATTCAACTGTACACATAGCTCACTCTATTTAACCCTTCTCAACGTATCAGATTTTATTTTAAAATCATTTGAGGTAATCTGTCACTACTAGGATCAGAATTCTTATGTGTTCCTGCATCTTCAGAGTAAAACATGTTCTCAGTGTGCCATGTAAGTCCAAAAACTAGCTTACTACTCAAAATTCAGTTTTGCCTTTCATGTATCTACTCAGTTATACTCATACTGAACATTTTGTCCCTTTACAAAATGTATTTTTTTATTTTCTCTAAATACTGCCTCTTTATTCCCCTTAACAGCATGAAGTTCAAAATGACTGGACTCACATCCTGTGTGTTATCCTTAGAAGTCATGCAAGTTCATACAATGGCTCTAAATTTCCATTCTGCAATTATTAAATTTTAAATGTAATATAATATAATAACAAATGTAATATATAATAACATATAATATATGTTTAAATATAATAACAAATTATACAAGTACATTATTCCATCTGTAATGATAAAATAAGAGCAATAAAAACTAACCACTGACTTATGTGAACTTTTGATGAATTGGTTATATAAATATGATTTATTCTTTGTTGAATTGCCACAAATGTGGCTTCAAGTTTTTCTTGTCTTTTAAATATTGAACAGACATGTTATTCTTATTTACATGTTAATCTAATTATAAAAATACATCAAGATGAATAATGCAGAAATTATGGACTAAAGAATAAAATGCAATAGCATCGTTAAGAGAAATGCTGAAATGAATACACTGCAGGTTTATATCATCGATGTAATTTTGTATTTTATAATGAATATATTTGCCTTAAATGAACATAATATTTGTAGCATCCACTGAACTAAACACATGGAATACATTCTAGAGCTTCATTTACGGCATAGTTTTAAATGGCTACATAGAAGTCCATAGAAAATCAATTTATGTCAGGTGTTGCTATGTCTGTTCCTTCTTTCATACATTGGTTGATATTACAATATTATAACCAAAATGAAGAGGCATATTCTAGAAAATAAAAATATCCAAGCTTAATCTAAAACTGTAGAGCATGCATAGTTCAAAATGTTCTAACTATGTAATTTAAAACATATTTGTCATTTGACCTATGATGCTTCCCCTTAACTTTTTTATTAATGTATTTATTTATTCACTTTACATCCCAATATCTGCCCCACCTCTCCTTGAGTACAATACTTTCCATTATTGAAGACTATCCATTGTACATTCGTGACACATCTTCAAATATCAGTTCATTATGTGAACATGAGTCAATTTCTTGATTCTCTAGTCTATTCTCTTAGTCATCAAATCTGCCTTTATGTCTTTTTGCATGTTTTTTTCTTTTCTTTGGAAATTTGCCATATAGCCTTGATAACTTTCTTATTTTTCCTTTTCATTCAATTTTCACTTCTAAGTGTTCAAAATACTTAATATCTTATGGGCTGAGTCACCTTTCTTCTCATGAATGTTAGTATAGTATACTGCTTAGACATCAGAATTCTAGGGTTAAATTTGAGTACATTTTTTTCACAGTTGTCTACAACTAAATTTCACCATTTAAATCATTTTTTCATATCAAACGCAATTGTATGCTAAAAGTTGAGAGGTTAGCTGCACTTTATTGCACCCTCTATATACTTGCTATTCTTGAACATAAATTCTTGTAGCCAAAACATGTCTGTACTTCATTTGTTTCCACTTTTGGAATTTGTTTTTTACTGTAGTATTCTCATAATTACATAAAGGCTCTTCATGCCTATATTTTAGCCAAGTTTATTTTCACAGTGTCTAAAAAAATTAAGTGATTGTGTTAGGTGTCCTTATTCTTCATATGTGTCCTTCAAGATATTGTATATTTCTTTTATACTTAATTAAAATTATGGTTTTGAAACTATTTTAGATTTATTTATTATATACACAGTGTTCTGCCTACATATGGGCCTGCAGGACAGAAGAGGGCGCCAGATCTTATTATACATAGTTGTGAGCCACCATATGAATGCTGGGAAATAAACTCAGGACCTCTGGAAGAACAGCCAGTCCTTTTAACCCCTGAGCCATCTCTTCAGTCTTAAAATTATTTTTTTTATTCACAAATGAATACTATTTTTATCATTGCTATCTCTACCAGTTTTTTGATATCTGATTGTTTAAAATTACTTAACTCTGTCTTTGGTTGGACTCTAGACTTCAATGATCACTCACACATCATCACACGAGTTACACTAAAGGAAATGAATAAATATTGAAATTTCATTTCATTTAGAATCTACCTCTTCCTTCAGGTGTTGATGAACTATTGATGGATGTTTGCTTCATGCTAATGTTTCTTAGAAGTTTAACAAAAAAAAATAAGAAATCTGTTATTGGAGTGTTGTTTGTTTTTGTGGGGCACTTGGAATTTGCCAAGCTTAAATTATTTTAAGCCTATTATACACATTAATTTTCTACTTCCTTATATTAAATTATTTTCAGGATCTTAATTTTGATACACAATGGATTAGGCCAACTACTGATAACCAATTGCCAATCTGGGTTCTGATAGACTGAAGAGGAAGTTCCTAGGATTGCCACCCATGAACTGAGTAGGTAAGAAAGTTGGGATAGCCTGCAGTTGATCTACATTCAAGAGGTTTCTTTTCTTTTTTTTCTTTTTTTTTTTTATTTGATTTTTTTTTGAGACAGAAATCTGCCTGCATTTGCCTCTCAAGTGCTGGGATTAAAGGCACCACCACCACCTGGCTGAAGAAGTTTCATTAATCTAATCCTCTAAACTAGTTTTTTAGGCATTAATTCTTCCTTTTTCTCCTATGAATCACCTCAAAGAAATTTATAAAACTATTCAAAACTCTGTCCTTTGTCAAAGTTTTAGAAGCATGGGCCCTGAGACAATGATAATGATAACTATTAATTTTGTCAGTACATGAAAATTGAAACAGTGACATGTTTGTTAGGGTAAATATATATAATGTGTAAATAGAATATTTCTGGTTTTTACTTGATTCTAGTCCTTGCCTTAGGATGCTATCGATACACCCTAGTTAATGAAGTATTTTCAATGGAAAGGAAGCATGAGGCTGAATAGATATGCTTGATTTCTTTTATAAAATGAATACCTTTTAAAAAATTAAAATAAAGGGAATGGTCAAAGGTTAGGTTGCTGGGAGCCTGCCCCTAGGCATGGCCAGGTCCCACAGAGGAGATAAGAGGTCAGTTATGGAGAAGTGAATCAGGCATGGGGTCTGAGAAACATTACAGCTTGCCTGACTGCAGTCAGACTGCTTCTTCCTTCATACAGAACTCAGTAGGCAGGGATAGATTCATGCTGTTCCAAAACATAGATCATATCACTTTTGTCCCTCAACATGTGTTTTAACTTCCTCTTGGTCACTACTTTAATCATCACTGATAAACAGCGACAGAAAGGACTTGTCTTTTACAATCATTTTCCCTCATTAACCTCATAACCCAACATTTAAGAATCTTGTGATTTCAAGGACACCAGAAAGAAAATCTCCAAGCCAGCTTGGGCAGATTGTAGTGTCCTGAGCAGTGTGCTATTAACTTTAAATTGTCAGAATGCCAATTATCATTAGACACAAGAAAAATTTTCAGACTAAAGCTGCTGCACTTATTATTAAATTTCTTCTTATGAAACAATGTCTATATTTTATCTCATTGTAGAATTTATTTGTAATTTATTGTTCCTTGGTCATACATTAGCATACAACCCCTATATGAGCTAACTTTTCTAAGAAAGGGAGTCTTAATACTTTATTCTTTTATCATTTATGCACACCATTCTTCATCCACCAGTATAAGCTCTTGTGTCGTGAAGAGATAACACCAGCAAATCTAACTTCGTTGTATCTTTTCCTCAAAGGACGTACCATACAAGGCCTCAAGTCGTATGTGCCACACATTTGCCTGATCTGCTGCCAACTCCTCTAGCCACCTGAGTCTTGTTTACCTTTTTCAGCTTACTTGGTTCTGATTGTCCTGAGTGAGTACACGGGCAGACGTTCCAAGAGTATCTTGGAGTCAGAGCCTCATAAGGAGATCTCTGTTGTCTTTAAATGAGTCGCAGCCTCCAGGCCATAAGGAAGACTTTCCAGGAGGGCCAGATAAGGATATCTCCTGAAAAGCAGGAAGAATGGTAGGCTCAGGACTTACCTGGGGAAGCTTATAAACAAGACTCCTGGAAGAAGGCATTTATTCATAAAAAATTTTCCATCGATCCAATATTCCAAGTGGTACAAATATTAACAGCACCCGCAGGCATGCAACATGTGGAGATCAAGGCCAAAAGTGGAAGACCACATGACAGCGATTGCATCACTAAGCTTGCTTTACTAAATATTGGTCAAGAAGCTGTGCTGGCTTTATGACTTTCGTTGCTCCCATTAGATATGGCTGTGCCTTTAGGTGTTCGGTCTATACCTCTGCCTCATTGTTAGGCTTCACAGGGTGCTTCTTCTTTCAACAGATATAGTTTTATCTCTTTCCCTGCCAATTATCAGGGGTCTAAAAAGTAAATCCACAATCTGCTTTGTGTGATCAAGAATCTATCTCTATGAGCACACAGGTTATTTGTGCTCATTCCCATGGCTTCAGGAAACTGGACAAAAGTAAATGAATTTGTCCTCATGAGCTTCTCTTCCCTGCCTACTGAAATACAGACCTTGCTCTTCCTGACATTTCTCACCATCTACCTGGTCACTCTGCTGGGAAACAGTCTCATCATTCTGGTGACCTTGGCTGACCCCATGCTGCAAAGCCCCATGTATTTCTTTCTCAGGAACTTATCCTTCTTAGAGATTGGCTTCAATCTAGTCATTGTGCCCAAAATGTTGGGGACTCTGATTGCCCAGGACACAAGCATCTCCTTCCTGGGCTGTGCCACACAGATGTATTTCTTCTTCTTCTTTGGAGTAGCCGAGTGCTTCCTCCTCGCCACCATGGCATATGACCGCTATGTGGCCATCTGCAGTCCCTTGCATTACCCAGTCATCATGAACCAAGAGACACGTGCCAGACTGGCTGCTGCCTCCTGGTTTCCAGGTTTCCCCGTAGCTACTGTGCAGACCACATGGCTCTTCAGTTTTCCATTCTGTGCCAGCAACAAAGTGAACCACTTCTTCTGTGACAGCCCACCTGTGCTGAGGCTGGTCTGTGCAGACACAGCAAGGTTTGAGGTCTATGCCATTGTTGGGACCATTCTGGTTGTCATGATACCCTGCCTGCTGATCCTATGTTCCTACACTCTCATTGCGGCTTCCATCCTCAAGATTCCATCAGCTAAAGGGAAGCACAAAGCCTTCTCCACCTGCTCCTCACATCTCCTCGTTGTCTCTCTTTTCTATGTGTCTTCAAGCCTCACTTACTTTAGGCCTAAATCAAAGAATTCTCCTGAAAGCAAGAAGTTGTTATCATTGTCCTACACTGTTGTGACTCCCATGTTGAACCCTATCATCTATAGCCTGAGAAATAATGAGGTGAAGAATGCCCTCAGCAGGAACTTCCACAAGGCCCTGGCCCTCAGAAAACATATTGCATAAACATCAGCATCCTCTCTCCTCCTTCAATGTCCACTGGGATGACATCAGTTTTTTAAATGGATGTTGGAAAGCTCAGTAGAGACAAAAATCAGATAGGTAATCGATATCCTTCTATATTTCTTTGCCTTCCTATTGTATAAATATTGTTTTTTCTCATCAGAGTAATTTGTATTTTGGGTGCCTCCATGACCAATCTGTTCAAGGTGTTATTTTACTAATCAGCATGAAAGTGGCATACATTGTACACTGTATGGAATTCCTAATGTGTATCTGGAGACATACATGAGAAAATACAGTAAAAACTGTCAAAAGCCATCCTGGCCCTTTTGTCTGGCTTTAGACTAGTTTGAATTTAGGTGCAATGAAATATCCCTATTCTTCTACTGCATGTTTCTTTTGTTTTTTCATTTTATTTCACATTCTCCATAGGTTAGTAGGTTGAGACCTCAAACAGAGGGAGGTAAACTATTAATCCACATACATATTTATAGAATATCAATAGTCTCATTGACTTTGTATGCAGGCTTTTTTGGTCAGGTAGAATAAGCCCAGTCTACAGTTCTCCCAATTCCATTTTAAGGCTCTAAACCTTTGTTTTAAAAGTTGGACAGTTTTATATACTATCTACTATGATACTCTCCTCTGCAAGGCTTTCCATGGATCTTTGCAGACTCCAGTATAGGTCCTTCTAAGAATGCTATTGTATTGCACTCAGTGACTTTGCATTCCAAAGTTGCATGCATTGTCAGCATGAAAAGACAAAAGAGCACCACAATAGAATAGCCTAATCAATACTGAGGAGTTCAAATGAAGTCACCGCTAAGGGCAAATGAATTTTATTGCTGAGGAAGCAAAGGCAAAGATGTTTAAACAAATACAATTGGAATACAATTCTAAACCCCAAGTGTGTGAATATTAGTTTTGTACTTTTTCACTGCCATATAATATATGAAAATTATTTGGTTCACAGTCAGGGTAAAACAATATTTTATAAGGGTGGGTTGAAAGAAAAGTAAATGAGCAAGGTTATGTTTGAGAAAAACATAATGAGCATCCATTTAATACACACGTCAACCAAATTAGCAAAATAGAGCTATATCTGTAAGAGTTCAATACAAATACCCTCATACTGTGCCGTGTTGATCAGACTACATTTGAAACATCCTTCACTTAAGATACTCATTGATAAACTAAAAAGTTTATACAAAGGTAATCACACCCCTTACATACTTTTAGACTGGAAGAGTTCAAGTGAGAGAGGAGTGAAATTTATAAAAGAGGTTTTGCACAAACATTCACATAAGCCAGTAAAGCCACTAGCAGCCAGAAGAATCATACACTAGAGAGTCGGTGAACACAGGCCAAAAGCCACCACTACGTGCCATGAGCCACACGCAGTGGGGTGAAAGGGTTATTTAGAATGTACTGGGGAAATATATGCTCAACTAAGGAGATCACAAAGCACCATACTAGATAGACATGAAGGTTCTACATAGTAAAGCTGCAGTGAGGTAACACTAGGAGATGCGGGCCAGGTGGAGGACTTGGGAATGGGGTAGAATTGGTGCTTCCCATCATCCTTTCAACACACGTTCTCTACCTTAAATATTCTGTGTCTCAGTCAGCTTGCTGTTGGTAGCAATCAACTGTTTTCTGAAATTATTAAGCACTTTGAACTCACAATAAATATCTTTGTTTGAATGGTCCTAAATAAATGTTCAAGAATCTTCTTTGTATTTCCTTTGTAACACAGAGTCTTAAAGTAGAAAACGAAACCACATATTCTGCTAAGATCTTGTTGTTTGAAAATGTGGTGAGATGTTGTTCCATGCACTTTACTTTGTATTTATAACTTGAGGAAATAGTACATGTCTATATAAGAAAAGAAAGAGAGAGGGATTATTACTGTCTCTAGATATATGACTGGCAGAGAATGCATTTTTCATTGTGTTGTTTTCCTAGGTCACATTATATTGACAGATATACTTAATAGAGGACTATTACAAATAATTCATTACTATGCAGGTACTCTACTATGTCCAACACTCTGGAAAGACAGACTCATCATCAATGTTCTTATTTGTGAAGAATCTGGGCCATGTTTTACACGCCCACGATGGAAGTACATAAAAATAAAACTCTCTACAGTCAAGGTTAGAAATCAAAATAGAAGAGTGGGAGATATGGATCAGTGTTTAAGAGCACCTGGTGCTCTTGCAGAGGACCTGGGCTTGGGGGCAAGCTCTCACATGTTGTCTCACAGCTGCCAGTAACTCCAGTCCTAAGGGATCTCTGAGGGCCCTGCATGGGCATAATACATATACATACACTCACGGAAAACACTCATAAATAAATAAATGAATGAATAAATAAATAAATAAATAAATAACCAATAAATCTTTAAAAAGGAAGCCAAATGGAATATTTTGTTCTAATCAAGAAGTTGTTTCACCTATTTTCTTCAATAAAACAATATACTGACATATGTGATAACATATAAAATGAATCTCACTCTGTGTGTCAATTCCATTAATGTCCCAAGATCCAACATTACCTTCCTTTCATGTTCTCTTTTTTTCCAGGATAAATACGTGGAATATACACACAATTCTCCCTAACTTACTTCCTTCTTTCCCTCTAATGCTCATTAACTACCTATACCTGATTTAAATTAACAGTTAATTTAATATTTATTAGTCTTAATTTAAGAAGTCACTAATTAGATTACTTATATTACATAGTAAAAAAATACGCTTATAATTAGAGAAAAGTGAACTGTAAAAAAGAAAAAAATAATAAATTACTAAATTTTTATTACCCTGGGAAAAACAATGATTACATTCTCTTGTACATAACTTCATAATCTCTGACTGTTGCAGCCTTATCATATATATAAATTTTATTATGCATTCTATTACTTAATATCATAGCTAGAGTTCCAATATTTGGATAACCAGCAAGTGATTTGTTACATTAAAAACAAAGATTAAAAAAGATAATTTGCACTCAGAATTGTAACATTTGAGTTAAATGATCACTATGAAAAAGGTCTAAACCCTAATTATTCTTCATCTCTTATAAATATTTTTAAAAATAGGAAATACATGTTGTACAAAATATAAAGCATATAAATATATATAACTTGTTATTTAATTCATTCAGTTTCTTATTGTCTGTAATTCAATTGGATTATTTGGAAGTCAAATATAAACAGTAATGAGATAAACATTTTTGTAGTTTGACATGTAAATCATATGCAATAAAATTCCAAATAGAATTAATGAACCAAAGTACATGAATGATCATATTTTACTTATTTCCTTTTGCATACATTTACTATATGCCAATCACTGTACTTATTAGTATGTCCATGATAAACATGAAAATTTCTGATTGATAAAGGATGATAACTTTATAAAACAGGTATAATCAATTAAATGTATATTTAAGCAAGCTTCAAGATATGAAGGAAAATTCATAGAACTGAATTTCATAGAAATGAAAAATGGGTAAATTTTTAAATATTGTGGAATTATTTCTTAATTCATCTTTTTTATTTTTATTTTTTATTAGATATTTTCTTTATTTACATTTCAAATGATATCTCCTTTCACGGGTTCCCTTCCAAAAAAAAAATACTCTTTTTCCTTCCTCCTCCCACTGCTCACCAACTCAGCCTCTCCTGTTTCCTGGCTCAGGCATTCTCCTGCACTGGGGCATAGAACCTTCACAGAACCAAGGACCTCTCCTCCCATTGATGACTGACTAGGCCATCCATCCTCTGCTATATGCAGCTTGAGCCATGAGTCTCACCATGTGTGCTCTTTGGTTCATGGTTTAGTCCCTGGGAGCTCTGAGGGTGAGTTCATATTGCTGTTCTTCCTAAGGGGCTGCAAACCCTTCAGTTCCTTGGGTCCTTTCTCTAGTTCCTTCACTTGGGACCCTGTGCTCAGTCCAATGGATGCCTGTGAGCCTCCACTTCTGTATTAGCCAGACACTATCAGAGCCTCGCAGGAGACAGCTATATCAGGCTCCTGTCAGCCAGCACTTGCTGGCATCCACAATAGTGTCTGGGTTTCATGACTGAATATGGGAAGGATTCCCAGGTGGAACAGTCTCTGGATTGTCCTTCCTTCAGTCTCTGCTCCATAGTTTGCCTCTGCAACTCCTTCCATGGGTATTTTGTTCCCTCTTCTAAGAGGGAACGAAGTATCCACACTTTAGTCTTCCTTCTTCTTGAGTTTCTTGTGGTTTGTGGATTGTATTTTGGGTATTCATTTCTTAAAAATCAGTAAGCAGAACAACATAGGCTGGCCTGACCACCCAGTTCTCCCAAAGACTAGACCACCAACCAAGGAGTGTACCTAAAGGAATCTTTGGCTCCAATTACATAC
>JADRCD010187244.1:987-15098 GCA_019843815.1 Montemys delectorum | reverse complement strand
ACACCAATGGTTTTAGGTTTAGAGGTGGGGGAGGCATACAAGGATGTCACTAATGCCTCATGGCCTGGGGCTGGGGAAAATTGCCAGGCAGGGGCTTGGAGGTCATAGGGGTCAGGCCACAGAGCCTTCAGGACCCAGAACAATAGTTTCAGGCTAGAGCCAAGACAACATTTATATCCCAAGGGACAGTCCCGTTATGTGGGGTGCCCTGTCTCCAACAGCCAAAAGAAGAGTGGTTTCCTGTCAATGGCTCAGGCTTTTTCTCATGTTCTAACTCATCTTGACAGGGGAAGGGAATTTGATTTCCTGAGTAGGTAAGAGAGCAATGTACTGTCTCCTGTCTAATCAGACACGGAGTTGTAGATCTGTAGAGAGCTGAAGGTCTCAGGACTAGATTTACATGAATGGGTATATGCCTCTTGAGAACTGCATGTCCCAGGCTGGGGACCAAAGAGAAAGACACTGAGAATCCCTTAGTTCTTTGTCAGTGGGGGAACTCCAGCCTCTCTCTTCCTAGGGCAGCCTTGAACTCCATCCCTAGCTAATTTTCCATGATCTCCACTCACCAAGGCTGCACCTTAGGTGCTCTTAGCCAGCAGCTGCCTCTTTGGCTTGTTCTTCTATCCAGGAAGAAAGGAAATTCAAGATGACCACCCACAGCCACTACCAATGATCAATATTAGAAAGTTCTGGTGGCTGAGGTCAGAGGCAAGTGCTGCTGACATCACAAAGGGTGTGCACAGTTTACTCGGAACTCAGAGGGCTCTCCACCTGGAATGAAGCCAGCCCATTTACCATTGAGCAAGCCTTGGGGTGAGTGCTCAGCCTCCTCCCAACTCTACTTTGACCTCCAATCAATCATGGAATAGCACCACTAAGGAATATGTGGGTGCAGATGCTGATATTTTATTGTACCTAAAGAAACCCCTTCTCCACAAGCCAATCCTCCAGGGAGCAGAAATATGGCTTTTCCTTGGGCCACCAAGTGAGGATCCCCTTTCCATGACTCAGGCCCAGACTCTTGAGACCAGCTCCATCATGTTTGTTTCTCTAAAGGATGGGTACCTGTTTAGTAACGAACCTTAGCTTTGTTTTATAACCTTGCAGAAATAAGAGTACAGACAGAAAAATATATCTGGAACTCAGATGAGTCCCAGCCTGATTACTGCCAAAGCAAACACTGGTAACCAGCGGCTGAGTCAAGGAATAGAACATTCACTGCCAGGAGCTTCCCTGTGGGGTGTCTCAGCCTCATGCATTTCTTCCTCTCCAGCCCTCCTCCTCCCAGTCGCAGCTCCAGACCACCTTTCCTGATGGTCCCTCCTTGCTTTGCTTTATTGTTAGACCAGCTGGTTGTTCATCTCTAGTTGGTATGGCTTGCCTTGTGGTCTAGTTTTAAAGTATATATTAATGCAGTCAGAACACACACAGAGATAGAGACAGACAGACAGACAGACAGACAGACAGACAGACAGACAGAGACAAACAGCACGTCTTTTAGGTAATGTTATACTTTTAACCCTCATCTATAAGAGCTAGGGAGATAGCTTAATCAGCAAAGTGCTTGCTGTGTAAGCATGAGAACTTAAGGTTTTTGTTTTGTTTTGTTTTGTTTTGTTTTGTTTTGTTTGAGAACTTAAGTTTAATCTCCAAAAACCACAGTGAAGTACATTTGCAATCCCAGAGCTAGGGAGACAGAGACAACAGATCTCTGGGTCTCATTTGTCAGCCAGTCTAGCCTATTTGGTGATCTCCAGGCCAGTAAGAGACCCTGTCTCCAAGAAACAAGTTGGACAGTGCCTAAGGAATAATACCTAAGATTGTCACCTAACTTCCATACATATGTATTTTGTACACACACACACACACACACACACACACACACACGGGGGGGGGTGAAGAGAGGGGAGAAGGGAAAAGGAGGGAAGGGGAGGGAGGGGAGGAGGTGGAGAAAGAGACAGAGACAGAGAAAGAGAGAGATCCACAATATGGTACATGGGTGCAGTTTATCCAATGTCAGCTGCTCTGTGGTGCTCTAATTCTTTGACCATGATCGATGTATGTTTAGTTATTTCCGATTTCTTTTTATTTGTGTATTAGTCTTTGGCTGACCCATTTGCATACTCACCAGCAACAGAAAAGAGTTCCCATTGCTTCACACCATCACCAGCATTTGATGGTGTCAGTGCTGTAGATTTGGGAGATGCCAATAGGTGTGTCCTCCAGGTAAGTAGCAACTTACTGCTGCTTTAATGTATAACCACCTAATGTTGGAGGACTTCCCATGTTCTTACTGGGCATTTGATTGTGTTGATGAGTCTACTATTTGTATTTTGTTAACGTGTCTATTGTTTGTTTTAATTGGTTTCTTGATTAATTTATTGCTGAGTTTTAAGGATTCTCTACATATTTTGGATAACAGTACTTTATTAAATGTGGCTTTTACAACCATTTCTCTCATTCTGTGGTTTGTCTTATCCTTTTGACATTGTTTTATAGAACAGACGTTTTAAATTTTAATGAAGTCCAGCTAGCCAATCAATTATTTCTTCCATGGATTATGTCTTTGGTGTTGTCCCTAAAATGTCATCAGTAGACCTAAGACCATCTTAGGCTCCCCTGAGCTGCCTTCTGGGAGCTTTAGAGTTTTGTATTTTATACTTAGGTTTAAAGGGTGTCTTGAGTTGTTTTTGTGAAAAGTGTAAGCTATGCTCTAACTCATTTTTCCCCGTGTGGATGGCCAGTTCCAGCACAACGTGTTGATGATCGTCTTTGTTTCCCTGTACAGCTGTGTTTCTTTGGTCATGGGTGTCATGGCTTGGATGAGAATGATCTCTGTAGGCTCAGATCTGTAAATACTTGATCCTCCATTGGAGAAACTGTTTAGGAAGGATTCATGGGTGTGGCCTGGCTAGAGGAGGTGCGTCAGAGAGATAGGCTCTGAGGCATCAAAAGCCTCCCACAATCTCCAGTGTATTTGCTCTCTGTTTCCTATTTGTGAGAGCTCCTATCAAGACGTGAGCTCTCAGCTGCTGTTCCAACTACCTATTGCCATGCCTTCTCTCCGTCATCTGAGACTCTAGCTCTCTGGAACCATAAGCTCATTTAAACTTTGGTCACCTTGGTCTTGTCACAGAAATAAAAAAGTAATACACATATAGAAGTATATCTGAATTCATCATTTAATTCATGTAAACATGAATTTTCTACATAGACAATCATATCATCAAGGGACAGAGATAGTGTTTTTTTTCTCTCTTCCCAATCCGCATTATATCATTCCTAGTTAGTGCTACACTAACTAGGATTTCCAGCATGGTGTCAAAAAGCTGTGCTGAGGGTTTTAATTGTTTTTCTTGATCTTGTGGGAAAGCTTCAAGTACATTACTGTTAAGTTTGATATTAGGTGCACAAGACATTATTTACAAATTAAGGATGTCCCCTCTGTTTCTAGTTTGCCAGGAGTCTTCTTTTTTTTTTTTAATTTTAAAAGGTTTTAAGTGTGTGTGTGTGTGTGTGTGTGTGTGTGTGTGTGTGCGCGTGTGTGTGTAGACAACTTCTAGGAGTCAGTCCTCTCCTTCCATTTGATCTGGGGATCAAATCTAGGTCATTGAGCTTGGCACCAGGCCACCACACCTGCTGAGCCATCTCACATGCTCATCGCACATGCCAAGAGTTTTTTATCACAAGTGAACACTGGATTTTGCTGCTTTGTTGGTACTGCTGTAGTTGGGATCTTGAATGCCCTTAAACGTCCACATATCACAGTGTGGCTCTCAGGATGGTGCTATGGGGAAGTGGTAGGACCTTTGGTAGGTGAGACCTAGCAGAAAGAAGTCAGGTACTTTCCTGAAGGGGACGTTGGAAGCCTAGTCCTTCCTCTTCCTTCAGTTTATGCTTCATCACTGCCATGAGGCGAGCTCCTCATTCCACAATGTGTACCCTCATGTTCTGCCTCACCACAGGCTGGAGAGCAATGGAACCAATCATGGACTGAAAGCTCTAAAACTCTAAGCTGAAATTACCCCCACTTAAAAAAAGATTAATTTACTTTATGTATATGCATATATGTACAGACACTGTCGCTGTCCTCAGACACCCCAGAAGAGGGCATCGGATTCCATTACAGATGGTTGTGAGCCACCATGTGGTTGCTGGGAATTGAACTGAGGACCTCTAGAAGAGCGATCGGTGCTCTTAACCACCGAGCCATCTCCCCAGCTCCTTGACTGTTTTGCTTTGCTTTTTTTTTTTTTGAATGTTGAAGCACCCTTGCAAACCTGAGAAAGATTTCCCTTGATATGTGTATAATTCTTTTTGTAAAGCCGTATTTGAATTGCAACATTTTACTGTGATGTTTTTGTCTATCATCTTAAGTTTATCAATATCTTTGTCTGTGCTTAGTATCAATAAAATGGTAGTCATAGAGTAAGTTAGGACGTTTTCTTATGCTTCTCTACTCTGGACTAGATGATGAAGAAACCATCGCTTTCGTCGTTCAATGTTTGATGAGTTCCCTAGTGAGTCCATCTGGTCCTGGTGTTTCTGTTTTGGAAGGAAATTGATTATCGCTTTGAAATCTCTAGCAGATATAGGACTTTCCAGATGGTCTATTTCTTCTGGTGAGAGTTTTAGCAAGTTGTGTCTTTCGTGGCATTGGCTTGTTTCATGGAGGCCCTCAAGTTGGTGAGCATAGAGTTGTCTGTAATATCCATATCCGTTTACTATCTTCTCACTGTATGAAGAATGTGCAACGTAGACTCCAGGTAGATATTTTACCTTTTAACTTTGCTTTCTCTCCCTCCCTCCCTCCCTCCCTCCCTCCCTCAGCCAGAGTCTTGTCAAATTAAGCAGTATATATATATATATATATATATATATATATATATATATAATTTTTATTGGAGTAAAACACATATAATATAAAATTTACTACCTTAGTAATTTTTATTTATTTATTTATTGCTGTTATTGCTTAGCGGTGCTGGGAAATGAACCCAGGACCTCTCACAAGCCAGGCAAGTGTTCTACCACTAGGCTGTGCTCCTGCAGCTCCAAACTTTTTTTTTCTTAATAACCAACTTGGTTTTTTTCGAAATTGTATTCTGAATGTGATTTACTTTGGGACCTCAGACTTTTGTGGCAACACCTTTTTTATCCTCCTTTATTTTGTATTTCATGCATGGGAGTGTTTTGCCTATACATGTCTGTGCTGTGTATGTGTAGTGCCTGCAGGGGCCACAAGAGGGCAATATACCTTGTGAAATTGGAGTTGCAGATGGCTGTGAGCCAGCATATGGGTACCAGGACTAGAACCCAGGACCTTTGGAAGAGCAGCTGGTGTTTTTAACTGCTGAGCCATCTCTCCAGCTCCCATCCCCGACCCTCCACCCCTCTTAAATGTTTTCAATCAATATATATTTTGATGTTTTTCTCTCCGATTCCCCCAGATTCTCCCACTTTCATAGCCACTCAACTTTATACCCACAAACAAACACATTAAAAACCCCACCAAAAAGGAGAAAACAAAATAAACAAGTAAAAAGACCAGTAAGACAAAAGTACCCAAACAAAGTAAAATGAAACAATGTCTTTTTTAAAAGCATTACTTTGTTTACATGGAAATGGGCACATGTGCCACGTTACACACAAAGAGGCCACGTCATACATGTAGAGGTTATGTCACACATGTAGAGTCCAGAGGATGATGTGGAAGTGTTAATTCTCTTCTTCTACCATGTGGGTCTCTGGTCTCAGTCAGGCTTGGCCGTAAGTACCTTTATCCACTGAGCCATTTCACTGGTCCCCCAGTTCTGATAGTATTTTGGAGGGAAAGGGGAGGTTGAGATAAGGAATGTAGCTCAGGCTAGCTTAGAGTTCACTAGGTAGCCCAGGTTGGCCTCAGACTCCCATGTGCTAAAATTATAAATTGAGTCACCATACCCGATTCTTAGCCGTTTTTAAGTTACATAGTTTTAAGTTCACAATATTACACAGCCATCAGAGCTATCCACCTCTGTGTCTCTTTTCATCTTGCAAACCTGAAATAAAGTCCATTAGGCAGTAATTTATTCTCCCCTCCCCTCCCCCTTCACCTCTGAAAACAAGGATTATACTTCCTGTATCTGATTCTGACTAACTTCTTTTAAATTGTTAAAAAAAAAAAAAAAAATTTCACGTGCATTGGTGTTTTACCTGCATATATGAGGGTGTTGGATCCCTTAGAACCGGAGTTACAGGCAGTTGTGAGCTGCCATGTGGGTGCTGGGAATTGAACTCAGGACCTTTGGAAGAGCAGTCAGCAGTGCTCTTAACCACCAAGCCATCTCTAAATTTTTTGAATTTTATTTTATTTTATTTTATCTTATTTTATAGAGTTGGCTTGCATGTGTGTTTACCATGAGTATGCAGTACCTGCAGAAGTCAGAAGGTGTCGGATCCCTTGAGGAGGCTGAAGTTACAGATGCTGTGAGCAGCAGCCATGTGGGTGCTAGGAATTAAACCTGGGTCCTCTGCAAGAGCAATCAATGCTCTTAAGCACTGAGCCTTCTCTTTTGCACCTAGACTAACGTCTTCATCTCAGGAGACTCGGACGGTGTTTTTTACCACTGTGACTGGCTTACATTAACATAACGGCTTAAACATGCTGCTCCAGCTCGGTTCCCACAGGGGTTTCTGCCATGTTTTTTGTTGTTTTTTGAGTTTGTGTGAGTGTGTGTGAGTGTGTTTGTGTGTGTGTGCCCTCCCTGTCTCTCTGTCTGGGGCAGGGAGGCTGTGGCTTACCTGGTGACCTCACTCCTCTTTCAGATCTAAGGTGGGTCACTGCTTTGTCAGTTAACTTGGTTTTTACTTGCTAGGACAGACTGCCTAATTCCAGGCGCCTCACTTGCCTGCTCAGGAACTGGAAGTCTTGATATCCTTGGGGAAAGGATTTATTGAGGTCTTCCATCCATTTTTCTATTGTCTGTCTACTCCCCATTGATTTGAAACCTCTTATTTCATCAGTTTTAGATGCTGCGATTACCTACCTGCCCCTGCTCTGTGACCTATCTCTGTTTTGTCTTTACAGATGTCCTGGATGAACCAGTTCTTGAATGTTTTATGAGGTAAGATATGTTAAGATACATTTCGTCCTTTTTTATTTTTTTTAAGATTTACTTATTTATTTTACGTGTATGAGTACACTGTAGCTGTACAGATGGCCATGAGCCATCATGTGGCTGCTGGGAATTGAACTCAGGACCTCTGCTTGCTCCATCCCCACTCATTCCAGCCCCACCTGCTCCGTCGTAATACACTGTAGCTGTCTTAAGACCGTTGTGAGCCACCATGTGGTTGCTGGGATTTGAACTCAGGACCTTTGGAAGACCAGTCAGTGCTCTTACCCACTGAGACATCTCACCAGCCCCGTTTCGTCCTTTTTTGAAGGTATTCTTTGCATTATGATTAAGGAATGTTTCCAAACGGGCATGGTGACATACTCTTTTAATCCCAGAACTTGAGAGGCAGAGCCAGTTGAATCTCTATGAGTTGAAGATTAGCCTGGTGTACATAGCAAGTTCTAGGAAGCCAGGCCTACATCATAAGACCTGTCTTAAGACCCTGTCTTAAAAGGAAAAAAAAAATCCATGGTCTTGGGAGATAACTCCATGTTAGGCCAGCAAAGCCGACAGCCTGATTGTGATCTCTGAAACCCACAGGGAAGAGAAAACTGACTCCCATACATTGCTCTCTGACCTCCATTTGTATGCCATAGCATGTACACATGCACATACACACACACACACACACACACACACACACTTGGTTTTGGTTTTTGGTTTTTTTTATTGGTTATTTTATTTATTTATTTGAAATGTTAGCCCCCTTCCCAGTTTCCCCTCCACAAGTCCCCCCTCCCCCTGCCTCTATGAGGGTGCTACCCCACCCGCCAACCCATTCCTGCCTCAGTGGCCTAGCGCTCCCCTATCTTGGGTCATCAAGCCCCCACTGGACCAAGGGGTTCTCCTCCCAGTGGTGCCAGATAAGGCAATCCTCTGCTACATATCCAGCTGGAGCCATGGGTACTCCCTGTGTACTCTTTGGTTGGTGATTTAGTCCCTGGGAACTTTGAGGGGTCTGGTTGGTTGATATTGTAGTTCTTCCTATGGGATTGCAAACCCCTTCGGCTCCTTCAGTCCTTGCTCTAACTTCCCCATTGTGGTCCCCACACTCTGTCCAATGTTTGGCTGTGTACATCCGAATCTGTATTGGTCAGGATCTGGCAGAGCCTCTCAGGAGACAGTTGTATCAGGCTCCTGTCAGCAAGCACTTCTTGGCATCCGCAAGTGTCTGGGTTTGGTGTTTGCATGTGGGATGGATCCCCAGGTGGGGTAGTCTTTGCTCCACTCTTTGTCCCTGTATTTCCTTTAGACAGGAGCAATTCTGGGTTAAAATTTTGGAGATGAGTGGGTGGCCCCATCCCTCCACCAGGGCCCATGCCTAACCTCTGGATATGGTCTCTACAGGTTCTCCCTTCCCTTTGTGGAGTAGTGCAGCTAATGGCATTCTCATGGGGTCCTGGGAAGCTCTTGCTTTCCTGGCTTCTGGGACTTTCTGGTTGCTACTCCCAGTTCCCCATCCCCTATTGCTACACACCTCTGTTCAATTTCCTAACATCTCCTTCATCTCCTCCCACACCTGATTCTGCCCCTCTCTGCCCCCTCCTCTTCTTCCCAAGTTCCTCCCACCCTCTATTTCCCTTGACTATATTGTTCCTCCTTCTACGTAGGACTGAAGCATCTACTCTTTGGTCTTCCTTCCTCTTGAGCTTCCTGTGGTCTGTGAGTTGTATGGTAGCTATTCCACACTCTTTGCCTAATATCTACTTATCAGTGAGTACATACCATGTGTGTTCTTTTGTGACTGAGTTACCTCAGGATGATATTTTCTAATTCTATTCATTTACCTAAGAATTTCATGAGTAGTACTCCGTTGTGTAAATGTAGCACATTTTCTGTATCCATTCCTCTGTTGAGGGACCTCTGGGTTGTTTCCAGCTTTTGGCTGTTATAACTATGGCTACTATGAACATAGTGGAGCATGTGTCCTTATTACACATTGGAGCATCTTCTGGGTATATGCCCAGGAGTGGTATATATGGGTCCTCAGGTAGTACTATGTCCAGTTTTCTGAGGAACCACCAAACTGATTTCCAGAGTGGTTGTACCAGCTTGCAATCCCACCAGTAATGGAGGAGTGTTCCTCTTTCTCCACATCCTTGCCAGCATCTGTTGTCACTTGAGTTTTTGATCTTAGCCATTCTTACTGGTGTGAGGTGGAATTTGAGGACTGTTTTGATTTACATTTCCCTGATGACTAAGGATGTTGAACATCTCTTCAGGTGCTTATGAAGGAATAGTGATTGTTGATTCCTGTTATTTTTGTTGTTACATTTGTGTCTCTATCTTCTTTTGGGTTTGCTGAAAGAAGATTACTTTCTTGCTTTTCTTAGGGTGTAGTTTCCCTCCTTGTGTTGGAGTTTTCCATCTATTATCCTTTGTAGGGCTGGATTTGTTGAAACATATTGTGTAAATTTGGTTTTGTCATGAAATATCTTGGTTTCTCCATCTATGGTAATTGAGAGTTTTGCTGGGTATAGTAGCCTGGGCTGGCATTTGTGTTCTTGTAGGGTCTGTATGACATCTGCCCAGGATCTTCTAGCTTTCATAGTCTCTGGTGAGAAGTCCGCCATAATTCTGATAGGCCTGCCTTTATATGTTACTTGCCTTTTTTTTCCCTTACTGCTTTTAAAATTCTTTCTTTGTTTAGTGCATTTGGCGTTTTGATTATTATGTGACAGGAGGAATTTCTTTTCTGGTCCAATCTATTTGGAGTTCTGTAGGCTTCTTGTATGTTTATGGGCATCTCTTTCTTTAGATTAGGTAAGTTTTTTCCTACAATTTTGTTGAAGATATTTACTGGCCCTTTAAGTTGGGAATCTTCAGTCTCTTCTACATCTATTATCCTTAGGTTTGGTCTTCTCATTGTGTCCTGGATTTCCTGGATGTTCTGGGTTAGGAGCTTTTTGCATTTTACATTTTGCATTTTCTTAGACTGTTGTATCAATGTTTCCTATGGTGTCTTCTGAAACCTGAGATTCTCTCTTCTCTCTCTTGTATTCTGTTGGTGATGCTTGTGTCTATGACTCCTGATCGCTTTCCTAGGTTTTGTATCTCCAGGGTTGTGTCTCTTTGTGATTCTTTATTGTTTCTATTTCCATTTTTAGATCCTGGATGGTTTTGTTCAATTCCTTCACCTGTTTGGTTGTGTTTTCCTAAATTCTTTAAGGGATTTTTGTATTTTCTCTTTAAGTGCTTCTACCTGTTTACATGTGTTCTCCTGTATTTCTTTAAGGGGTTATTTATGTCCTTCTTTAAATCAGAGTCTTGCTTTTCTGGTTTGTTGGGCTATCCAGGGCTCACTGGAGTGGGAGAACTGGGTTCTGATGATGCCAAGTAGCCTTGGTTTCTGTTGCTTATGTTCTTGCCCTTGCCTCTCAACATCTGGTTATCTTTGGTGTTAGCTGGTCTTGCTGTGTCTGACTGTGGTTTGTCCCTCCTGCAAGCCAGTGTGTCAGCACTCCTGGGAGACCAATTCTATCTAGGAGGAATTTGGATGTGGACAGCTATGGCACAGGGTCAGCCCTGAGGCACAGATGGAAACAGGAAAGGATCCTGTCCCAGGCTGCTCCTCAGTTCCTGTGTCCTGAGGGCTCCAGGCGGGTCCCTCAAAGCAGAAGTGGTGGTCTTACCTGTGCTTACAAGTATGTCAGCACTCCTGGGAGACCAGCTCTCTCTGGGAGGAATTTGGGTACAGAGAGCTTTAGCAGAGGGTCACCTCCAGGCACAGGCAGAAACTGGAAGGATCCTGTCCCCAACATACTTGTTTTTTTAATTTAAAAAGAAATATTTTTCTTTTCTGAGGGTTTAAAGAAAACTTGTCCTCATGGTCTCCTAAAAGCTATGGATTTTTTTTGTTGCAGTTATTGTTGAGATTTTTCTTGTGTGGTAGCTGTAGTGGTTGTTTGGAGGTTTTGGTTTGATTATTTGATTGTTTTTATTAAGTCAAAAAAACACCATGTGATAGTCTTGAGAATGGTGCAAGAGGTTCCCCAAAGGTCTATTCCCAGCTTGTTGTGCTAACAAACGCCGGCCGGATATGCTGAAAAGGCAGAGGCAAGAGGACCACAAAGACTCTTCTTTTACAAAAGTGCCAAGTACACTGGTAAAGCTGGCCTTTGTGGAACCACAAACCGTGGCATCAGCCGGGGAAACGCTTAATCAAAGAAAGCCAGCGGCAGAGAAGCCAGCGGCAGAGAAGCCAGCGGCAGAGAAGCCAGCGGCACGTCAGCCTTTGGCGTTGTGAGTTCCCCAGTCCCATCTTTGTCGGACAATGGTTTTAGTGACTGCACCCCCTCAGATCCTTTGTCAGCCCTGAAAAGAGCTGGTTTTTAAGATGTGACTGTTTCATCCAGGAAGAATGTTTTCCTTCTTGTTGTTGGCTGGGGATGGGGACAGTAAACACATGTGTGTCAGTGAGGGTGGAGTGGGCAGAGATCAACATGGAGTTTTCCTTGATCACCCTCAACCTCATGTTTGAAATGGAATCTTTCACTGAGCCTGGCTGACAGAGCTCTGGGGTCTGCCTGTCTTTGCTCCCAAGCACTGGGGCTCATGCACACACACACACACACCCACACACACAAACCTCACTGTTTGTTGTTATTTTATATGGATGCTGAAGACTGAGCTCAGGTTGTCATGCTGGGCAGCAGCCACTCTGCTAGTCTCTTCCCAAAGTCCTCCTTCCCATTCTTCTCACTTTATCTCACTTTGCAGCCAGGCTGGTTGTGAGCTCCTGATCCCGCCTGCCTGCCTGCAGGGAGTGCTGTCACTTCATCTCACCTGCCTGGGATCTGTCTCAGGACTGAGACTCTCAGGAGGCTGGGACAGGAAGGTGAGTGTTTTGAACCCAACCTAGGCTACATAACATGTACCTATCTCAAGGCTAGCAAATAAGATGCTTTGAGAAAAGGTGGGTTTAAAAATTTATGTTATTTAGAATAGTATGAAAGTAACTGTTTTTTTGTGTGAAATCTTCAGACCATTCAATTCTGCAGTTGTAAATGAAAATTCTCCTTGCCCCAATACAGACAGCATTTCAACAGTCGAATAATATGTTATTGTATAGAGATGTCATAATATTAAACCAGCCCTGTTTCTTCCTTTCTTGTTTCTATTATAAAAAATGCAATATTGAGCTCACAAGTTGCAGGGCAGCAGGGACAGGATCCTCTCAACCTCCATCTACACCTACGAGTGGGGGCAGTGGATCCGCAACCCTCTCTGTCCCTTCCCTGCAAGCAGAGAGCCTGCCTTTAGGGAGTGCTTTAACCCAGGGACTCAGGTGAGATCCGCCATTTTCTCTCTGGTGACTTTCTAAGATGGGACCAGCCAGGAGGCACAGGCCTCACAAGTCACAGGGCAGCCTGGTCAGGATCATTTCTACCTCAGACCACACCTAGGAGGGACAACAAACCCACAGCCCTCTCTGGACCTTACCTGAAAGTGGAGATCCTATCTCCAGGGTGTGCTCTGACCCCAGGACTCAGGGACAACTGATCCACAGCCATCTGCACCCGGGATTTACCAGAGGAGAGCTGATCTCTCAGAAGAACTGACACCACCTTACAGACCCACAGGAGGAACAAGCTCTAGTCAGAGACAGCAAGAACATCTAACACCAAAGATCAACAGATGGAGAAAGGCAAATGCAAGAATCCTACCAACAGAAACCAAGACTACTTGGCTTCATCAGAACCTAGTACTCCCACCACAGCAAGTCCTGGATATTCCAAAACACCGGAAAAACAAGATTTGAATCTAAAATCATATCTCACGATGTTGCTAGAGAAATTTAAGAAGGGCATGAATAACTCCCTTAAAGAAATACAGAAGAACACAGGTAAAGAGATACAAGCCCTTAAAGAGGAAACACAAAAATCCCTTAAGGAATTACAGAAAAACACAAACAGATGAAGGACTTGAGCAAAACCATCCAGGACCTAAAAATGGAAGTAGAAACAATTAAGAAATCACAAAGAGAGACAACTCTGGAGTTAGAAATCTTAGGAAAGAAGCCAGGAAACATAGATGCAAGCATCACCAACAGAATACAAGAGATAGAGGAGAGAATCTCAGGGGCAGAAGATACCATAGAAAACACTGTCAAAGAAAATACAAAATGCAAAAAGTTCCTAACCCAAAACATCCAAGAAATCCAGGACACAATGAGAAGATCAAACCTAAGGATAATAGGTATAGAAGAGAGTGAAGACCTCCAACTTAAAGGGCCAGTAAATATCTTCAACAAAATTATAGAAGAAAACTTCCCTAACCTAAAGAAACAGATGCCCATGAACATACAAGAAGCCTATAGAACTCCAAATAGACTGGACCAGAAAAGAAATTCCTTCTGCCACATAATAGTCCAAACACCAAATGCACAAAACAAAGAATACTAAAAGCAGTAAGGGAAAAAGGTCAAGTAACATATAGAGGCAAGCCTATCAGAATTGCACCAGACTTCTCACCAGAGACTATGAAAGCTAGAAGGTCCTGGGCAAATGTCATACAGACCCTAAGAGAACACAAATGCCAACCCAGACTACTATACTCAGCAAAACTCTCAATCACCATAAATGGAGAAACCAAAGTATTCCATGACAAAACCAAATTTATACAATATATTTCCACAAATCTAGCCCTTCAAAGGGTAATAAATGGAAAACTCCATCACAAGGAGGGGAACTACATCTCTGAAAAAGCAAAACTGTAATCTTCCAACAAAACTAAAAGAAGATGGCCACATGAACGGAATTCCAGCTCTAACAACAAAAATAACAGGAAGCAACAATTACCTTTCCTTAATATCTATTAATATCAATGGACTCAATTCCCCAATAAAAAGACATAGACTATCAGACTGGGTACGTAAACAGGACCCAACATTTTGTTACATACAGGAAACCCACCTCAGTGACAAAGACAGACACTACCTCAGAATAAAAG
>JADRCD010187243.1:3825-36791 GCA_019843815.1 Montemys delectorum | reverse complement strand
TTTGGAAGAACATTGAGCCATCTCTCCTGTTCCAGCTTTTCTTTTCTTTTCTTTTTTTTTTAATTTGTTCTTCTCTCACACAAAACATACTGACCACATCCTCCCATCCCTCCACTCCTTCCTGTTCCCCCACCTCCTCTGTCCCCCCGGATCCACAGTGGATGGACTGCCCCTCCTGGTATGAACCTCAAGTTAAACCAGGCATTGCTTGGCCACTCCCACAAGCTCAGAGCCACCCTTGCCTGAGGACTACTTGCAGGCAGGTCAGGGTGTAGGCCAAAGGTTTTATGGTTGCCTTGGTGTCCCAGTTCCACCCCAGGAAGCCTTGCCTGGTTGCAGAAGACAGCCAGTTCAAGCTACACGTCCTCCATTACTAGGAGTCCTTGAAGGGTCACCCTCATAGGCTCCAGAATGTGAACACTGCACTAGGTTTCAATAACACCCTCCCAAATGTCCGCAGTTCTAATTGCCTCTCCCAGTCCTCTGGCCCTCCACACCTCCTCACTGCCTGATCCCTCCTGTTCCCATTCCCACCTGCCCCCCAGTCTACCCACAGAATCTTTTATACTCCCTTCCTTCCCAGGGTGGCCTGTGCATCCGTCTAGCTCCCTCCTTGTTGCTTAGCCTCTCGGGGTCTATGGGTCGCTGCTTGCTTGTCATTTACCCCACAGCTTGTCAGTGTCCACTTATGAGCAAGTATGCACCATGTTTGTGTTTCTGGGTCTGGGCTACTTCATTCAGGGTGATTTTTTTTTTCTAGTTCCATGCATTTGCCTGCAAATTTCATATTGTTTTTTTTTAACCGCTGAGTAATATTCCATTGAGTAAATGAACCGCATTTTCTTTATATGTTCTTCATCTGAGGAACATCTAGGTTGTTTCCAGTTTCTGGCTATTATGAATAAAGCCATTATGAACATTGTTGAGCAAGTGTTCTTATAGTAGAATGGAATGTCTTTCGGGTGTGGGTTGCCACTTGTGTTATTGACCTTAGCCACTCTGGCAGGCATAAGATGAAATCTAGAAGGAGTTTTTATTTGCATTCCCCTGATGGCTAAGGATGTTGAACATTTCTTTTTGTTTGTTTGTTCGTTTGTTTTGTTTTGTTTTGTTTTGTTTTTTTGAGACCGGGTTTCTCTGTATGGCTCTGGCTGTCCTGGAACTCACTCTGTAGACCAGCCTGGCCTTGGACTTAGAAATCCTCCTGCCTCTGCCTCCCAAGTGCTGGGATTAAAGGCGTGTGCCACCACTGCCAGGTCGAACATTTCTTTAAGTGCTTCTCACTCATTAAAGAGTTCTCTGTTGTGAATTCTGTTTAGATCTGTACCCCGTTTTTAATTAGATTATTTGGTTAGTTGATGTCTAGTTACTGAAGTTATTTATATATTTTCAATATTAGCTCTGTATTGGTTGTGGAGTTGGTGAAACTCTTTTCCTTTTCTGTGGGCTGCTATTAGAAATGGAAGAAAGATGTACAAATTCATTTTATGAGGTCATAGTCACCCTGTTATCTAAACCACACAAAGTTTCAACAAAAAAGAGAATTACAGAGCAATTTCCTTTATGAAAATAGATGTAAAAATACTCAGCAAAATACTCACAAACCAAATCCAAGAACAAACACATCAAGAACATCATCCATCATGACCAAGTAGGATTCATCTCAGAGATACAGGGATGGTTTAACATATGAAAACCAGTCAATGTAATCCACCATATAAACAAACTGAAAGAAAAAAAAGATCATTTCATTAAATGCTGAAAATATCTTTGACAAAATACAGCACCCTTTCATGGTGAGTCTTGAAGAAATTAGGGATACAAGAGACATACCTAAAAATAATAAAGGCAATTTATAGCAAGCCTAAAGCAACAACAAATTAAATGGAGAGAAACTCAAAGCAATTCTACTAAAATCAGGTGCTGCCTACTCTCTCCATATCTGTTCAATATTCTGCTTGAACTTCTAGCTAAATCAGTAAGACAACTGAAGGAGATTGAGAGGATACAAATGGGAAAAGAACACGTCACAAGCAGAGTCATTTGCAGGTGATATGATGACATACATAAGTGACCTCAAAACTTCTTCCAAGGAACCCCTACAGCTGATAAACTCCTTCAGCAGACTGGCTGGATAAAAAAGTAACTAAAACAGTAAATAAAATAAAATCAGTTGGCCTCCTATATACAAACAAGAAAGCGACTGACAAAGGAATAAGGGGAACACCCTTCACAATAGCCACAAACAATGTAACATATCTTGGTGTAACTCTAACCAGGCAAGTAAAATATCTGAATGATAGGAACTTCAAGTCTCTGAAGAAATAAATAAAGAAACATCGGAAGATGGAAAGATCTCTCATGCTCATGGATAGGTAGAATTAACAAAGTGAAAATGGCCATCTCACTAGAAGCAATCTTCAGATTCTGCACAATCTCCCCCAAAATTCCAGCACAATTATTTACAGACCTTGAAAGGACAATATTCAACTTCATATGGAAAAACTGAAAAACAAAACAAAACAAAACAGGAAAGCAAAACCAATCCTGTATAATAAAAGAATTTCTGGAGACATCACCATCCCTGATTTCAAGCTATAGCAGTTTTTAAAAAGCATGATATCGATGTTAAAAAACAGACAGATGGCCAATGGAATTGAAATATCAGACTTCATCCATACACCCGTGGATATCTGACTTTTGATAAAGAAGCCAGAAATACACAGTGGGGGAAAATCATCTTCAACAAGTGGTGCTGGTCTAACTGGATGTCAGCATGTAGAAGAATGCAATATTTACCCATATTTATGACCCTGCAAAAAAACTCAAGTCCAAGTGGATCAAAAACCTCAACATAAATCCAGATACACTGAGCATGATAAAGAGAAATCAGGGAATAGTCTTGAATTTATCGCCACAGGAGACACTTTCTAAACAATACACTGATAGTGCAGACACTAAGATTGGCCATTAATAGATGGGACCTCATGAAACTGAAATCTTCTGTAGGGCAAAGAACATTGTCAGCAACCCCAGCATTTTAAATCAGTGTGTGGGCTTGGAGGATGGACCTCAGGTTCTCATGCTTTCGAGTCGAGCCCCTGCTGACCGGGCTGTCCTTGAGCCTGAGGAAACTATGGTGTAGGAAGGAATAGCCTCCATGGAGTCTCAGGAGGTGGGCGGGCCAACAAATCTGAAACAGTGCGGGCTTTCAGGCCTAGAAGGTAGCCATGGGAGAGGACAGGGACTCGCTGATTCAAATTAAATATGTTGAGCTTCATTTAATAGAAACACATGAGGATAGTTGGTTTCAGGGAGTTTGTCTACAAACTAAGTTTTGGATGTCTGACTGGGGAGGTAGGAGGCCAGGACTGCCCCCAAATGTCGGGTATCAGGCGAGCTCCTCAGAAGGGCTATCTCTCTGGAATGAGTCTTGTCTCTTATGAACCCTAGTTCTAGTGCCATATATTTTCTTTAAGCATTAGAACTAGTAGTAGGGGCTGCAGCCCCTAAAATGCATTAGATCTCAGTGCTTATTGCAGAATATCTTAGCTTAGGGGAAGAGACTAGTATCTAATGTACAACAGTTCTCTACTGTGCTTTATGCTTAGCTGACTCCCTAGGAAGTGCTGTGAACACATGGAAGACAAAGTGATTTTAAAATGTTATGACTTTTAATGAAGGTTCAGGGTTTGTGGTTTCATAGGCCATTTTCATGCAGTATATAAGACATTTTAAGAATATCTCTCTAAAAAATCTGTTATCTATTTGTGTGTATATGGGAGGGTATTCATGTTATGGCATACATGTGGAGGTCAGAGAACAACTTGTGACAATTGTTCTCTCTTTCCACCAAGGGAGTCCCAGGAACCAATCTTAAGTCATTGGGCTTGGCAGGATTGTTTCGAATGTCCTAAATTATCATAGGCCTTTGCAGCTTTTCATCTGGAAATTTCTTTTTTTTAAAGATTTATTTATTTATTTATTTATTTTATGCATATGAGTACACACTGTAGCTGTACAGAGAGTTGTGAGCCTTCAACTTTTTTAGGACCTCTGCTCGCTTAGGCCCAAAGATTTATTTATTATTATAAATAAGTACACTGTAGCTGTCTTCAGACGAACGTGAAGAGGGTGTCAGATCTCATTACGAATGGTTATGAGCCATCATGTGGTTGCTGGGATTTGAACTCAGAACCTTCGGAAGAGCAAACGGTGCTCTTACTCACTGCGCCATCTTGCCAGCTCCCTGGAAATTTCTTTAAAGAACTACTAAGGTGCTGCCCTTACCACCATAGGATGCAGACATGGAATTGATCATCCATGCTCATCCTGCAAATAGGACTGAAACATCGATTCTCCCATTTATTTCTGTTTAGACCAGGTCTCACTCATCCGAAGCGGGTTGCAAACTTACTGTTCATTTCAGGATGACCTTGAACTCCTGATCTTTCTGTCTTCACTTTCTGTGGACTGGGAGTATAATTGTGTCCTGCCCTATCTGGCTCACATCAATTCCTGATCTAGGCCTCAGAGAAAGCATCTAGGGTCAATGGCTGAAGTCTATATAAGTTGCCTATCCTTCTAAGTGGCTGACTTTAGCATGGTGGACGTCACTCTGGCACTGCTGAATCTCAATTCGCTACTTCTTTGTGTATCTCAATTCGCTACTTTGTGTCTGTCTGCAAGCCAGTGCGGACTGAGTATTTTGGATGCAACAAAATGTACCTGTGCCCTTCCCAGTGCTGAGCAGGCTAAATTGCCACAGTTGGTCTTCCTTAGACCTAGCCGACCTAGGGTGGGGTCTTCTGCTTTGTTGCACCTACAGTTTCCTACAGGAGCAGACTGCCTGCTGAATTTGCTTTGCAAAGTAATCCAGCTCAAACAAAGGATGGCTCTGTGGGTTTCCCCTATATAAACGCAGAGCTGAATATTAAACTTTGAGCCTTGGTCAGAAAACTTTTTCTTGGCTTCACCCTTCTCTCGCCGTCCTGTCCTTTTTCATTTCCAGCCCCGCTTTCAGGTACCCAGTTCATCCATGGCTGCTGGACAGCTACAGTTCCGAGGAAAGAAGCAGCCAGGACTATTTCAGTGAGTAACCTCATCTCCCCCTCTCACTTACAAAATGAAATTGGTTTGTAAGAAAAGGTAGACTGCCTCTAAATTGTTGACATTTTAATGGAAAGTTTAAAAACTAAAAATGTAAGTCTATCTGTGGATTTAGTTGCTCATAGCTTTAGCTGAGTTTGTAGCCAAAAGGCAAGTTTCAAGTTGGGAGGGAGAAATGGCTCAGTTAGTCAGACGGCTGCTGTGCAAAGCATGAGGACCTGAGTCTGGATGCTCAGTACCTGTGTAAATAAGCCAGACACAGCGGCCCTACCTGTAACCTGGTGCGGGAGCTCACTTGCTTGCCTGTCTAGCCAGTTGGTGAGCTTAAGGTGAGAGTCCCTGCCTCAAAAAAACAAGGTAGAGTAATCTAAGAAGTGTTGACTTTTAGCCTCCAGGCTCACACACATGCACACATACATACACATACTCACATGAACATGTACATATACCACACACATAAATATACAAACACACATGAACCAACAAAGAAGTTTATATCAAAGAATCGTAAAAGCCATATAGTGATGTAAGGATGCAAGCCATCTGCATGTGAACGTAAATATGCCCATGTAATCACTGGCACCTTTTATTTTATTTTTTAAGAGTTATTTATTTTATGTATATGAGTACACTGTAGCTCTCTTCAGGCACACCAGAAGAGGGCATCGGATCCCATTACAGATGGTTGTGAGCCACCATGTGGTTGCTGGGAATTGAACTCAGGACCTCTGGAAGAGCAGTCAGTGCTCTTAACTGCTGAGCCATCTCTCCAACCCCATTGGCACAATTTAAAACAACAGACATAAATGTCAGCATTGTAGCACTTTGTACAAAGTTCTGTTCATACAGGAAATATTTCATTCATCTGAATAGCCCTATGAGTTAGGACCATGTTTACCCTCATTGTCTAAACGATGAAGGGAGCAGTCGAGGTTTAAATTCAAGGTCTGATTAACAAAAGGCAGAGGCAGGATTTGAGCCCAAGGATTGGACTGTAGAGGCCATGAAGATAACCAGTCTGTCTACACTGTATCACAAAAAAGAGGGGCAGGTTGGATGTGTCCACTTTCTAAACTCGGAACATCTTTTATTATAGTCTATTTATGTTATTTGTATGTTTACACTAAGAAATGCATTAGGGACAAAACATAAAAACTGAAAGTATCTAAGGCTGGTTTGGAAAATGTTACCTTTTTATTACCTTAATATAACTTTATAAGTTGAATCTTAATTTCTAATTATAAAATTGTAAAACTTCAAAAATGTTCATCATCACAGATTTTAGCCACGCCCTGCTTACATTTAAAAGGTATGCTGTCCTTCTGAAGTATTGGCACTGTGTATTTCTCTTCATTTACCTTGAGATCACCTAAAAGAACAAAATGTTCTTACCACTGCATAGATCTTGTGAGCACAGGAGAAGTGTGCAGGTTTCCAGGTGGTCCTGGACTGGTGCCTTGGCTCCTCTCCTTGTTGGTCTTATAGCCATACTATAATTTACCCATGAAAATCTCAGTTTCTTCCCTTTTAAGATGAGCGTGTCACAGTGAAGGAGAAAATACAATCAACCCATCAATGTTTGGCCGGATGAACAATCGATTATTAATGTGCTATTAATTGATTATTAATGTGGTTTTCTGGAAGTATACTAGTCTTCAGGTGCTTTGTTCTACTGAGGTGTTCATTTACTTGCGCTCTTTATTATGTGGGGTCCGTGGGTAAGGCGTCCTACCACCTTAGGTCAGTGTTGTACTGATGAGCATTCCTCTGTTACTCTGAACTAGAACTAAAGAATTGAATGTTGAAGGACATTCATGCGTTGTAGCAGGCCAACACAGCATAGGAATGAGAAGACTCATGAGTATGAGCATTGTATGGAGCTGAACCCTGCTTCTGTTACTTGGGATTTGCTCAAATTTTCAAACTTTCTAAGCCTCAATTTCTTTATCTGTGAATCCAGGACAGTAATTAAAAAAATAAAATAAAATAAAATAAAAATTCCAGAGCTTGTATAAATTGAGGAAGATGGCTCATATAAATACTGCCTTGATATCTAGGCATGTTCATAGTGGACCATCTATAAACACTTCTTCTTACAGAGGAAGAAAGCCAAGGACAAATTACTTGTACAAGATCATGGTGTCAGCTGATGGGATGGCCAGGCTTTGACTTGAGTCCCTCACCTTCAGCTCTCCTCTACTGAACAAGTGTCATGACTTGAGTCCCTCACCTTCAGCTCTCCTCTACTGAACAAGTGTCATGACTTTAGTCCATCACCTTCAGCTCTCCTCTACTGAACAAGTGTCATGAGTTTTCAGACATCCCAGGAATTTGCTCTATTTCCCATGCTTTTTCCTGCCCCAGACAGCTCTCCATGAATGCTGGAAGCAGTTAGCCCGGTGAGGGCAGAATTAAAAATAAAATCTTTCTTGGTCTGCTGTGGTTTGATATTTAAAGGTACAAATACAAAGGTGGTTATGAAGGTAATGACAACCGGGAAAGACATATGGAAGTCCAAGGACACCATGGAAAGTCCAGGAAGATGATAGGGAAGAAGATTTGATAGGTACCAGTGAAACAGGGATGCCAGGAACTGTGGCATCGGGAAGTAGGAGGGAAGGGGAGGGGAGGGGAGAGAGGAGAGGAGGAAGGAAGAGGGGAGACATTATTAGCAAAGCAGAGGAAATGGAGGCACCGTTGAGTGTTATTGTTTAGTGGTTGGCTGGAGGTGGAGTCTAACACAAAAGAAGGATTGGCCTCTGCAGGGAGCAGGGTTTGAAGAAAGGGTAAGTGGGTGGATGTGTGAGGAGCTGGTGGAAAGGGGCTCCTGTTTGCAAGAGGCAGGGTCACCAGTCAAGAGAACTGGTGGGCAGGATTGTATATGGCAGGGGGGAGCATGAAGTGCAGACCAGGAGTGTGGGTAAATGAATGCCCACTGGACACCTTTACAGTCTACTTAGTTTGGCAATTACACATTCCAGGTGAGACAGCATAGTTGGTGAATTTTCGCAGGAACAGATGCCAGATGGAACTTAACTAGAATCATGGTTCTAAGCCAAGAGAAGCAAGATCAGCAGAGAAGTACAGGCATCACGGAGGAATATTATAAGTGACCCAGGGATTTAAATTGGGAAAGAAATGAGGAGAGTTAAAAATTTACAAAATGGTAAACACATAACTTAGATAATATATATACTTATCCCCACGCACATCTTTATATATCTGCCATACATTAAATAACTATGTCTATTCTCTGGGAACCTGCAGGCCTCTCTGGCTAGGGAAGCAGATCAGTGTCTTGTTCAGACATCCTCAGAAAAATTCCTCTTGCAACACAGGCAGACAAATACAGAGACCCATAGCCAGATAACATGCAGAGTGAGAGACCTTGGGACACTCAGCCTGAAATGGGATGTGTCCATCAAATCCCTCCCCTCCAGACTCAGAAAGCCCTGCAGAGGAAGAGGCAGAATATAAGAGCCAGAGGAATGGAGGGCACCAAGAGGACAAGGCCCTGTAAACATGGCTGGTGTGCACATGAATTCACAGAGACTATAGCATGCTCTGCACAGGTCTACACCAGTTGGGTTCTAGAGCTGAAAGGAGAAGTGGACACAAACCCCCATCCCTAACCCAGAAGCCATCTCTAATTGATAACCACTTGCAAAGGAAAATCTAGTTTCCTCCAAGGGAGTTTCACCAGGAAAGAAGTGATTTTCATGGGTAGGCTGCATGTGTTGGCCAACAGGAAATGAGCTCAGTAGCATCTCCAGAGAGAGATGACTTGTCTCCTGATATCAGAGCTCTTCTTTATTCATACCTTGTCCCCTGATGTCAGAGCTCTTCTTTATTCCCGTTTTAAAATTTTATTATATTTTTATTTTATTTTACTTATATTTTTTCTTCCCTCTTTTTAGCTGACAGATCCCTTGTGTGTGTCAAGATATATATATATATATATCTATATATATATATGTATATATTTCCATATATCTTCCAGTTTGCTGCTATATGGAATTCCTGAGTGTATGGACAAAGTGAGTTTGTTTCTTATACTTTCTCTTAGGCTCTCCTCCTCCTCTTCCTCTTCTTCCTCCTCTTTCTACTACTCCTGCTTCTTTTGCTTCTGCTTCTTTTTCTTCTCCCCTTCTTCTTCTTCTCCTCTTCCTTCCTGTTTGTTTTGTCCAATTCCAGTTTGTTAGTTTTGTTTTATCTTATTATATTTTATTTTATTATTATAAACATACAAGCCTGTTTGTTTCCTAATGAAACAGAAAGGGGGTGGGTCTGGATGGGAGGGGAGGTGGGAAGGAAGTGGGAGGAGCAGAGGGATGGGAAACTATGACCAGGATATATTTTGTGAGGAAAAAAAGACTATTTTCAATTAAAGGAAGACTAATGACATCTACATCCTATTTGTATCATTGCACATATCACAGCATTTATGTTAAAACTCAGTCCCTCTGCATTCAGTCTTCTCGTACCCTGTGTTTATGCTAAAGATCTGCAAACTTAACATCCCACCCATGTCGTCACCTGCCCTGTGTCATCTACACATCAGTATCTGATTCATCTCACACCTGCATACTCAAAACTCAAGTCTCAATGTCAACCCCAACCTCCTCTTGCTGACCCAAAGCACATGTAGTCTTCCTGACACCCTCCTTGACACTTCTTGAGCCTTCGCTGACAACAAATCCTTTTGGAAGACTCAGTCGAGCCTTAGCTTATGGGAGACCCCCTGAGTGAACCACGTGGAACCTGATTGATGCAAAAAGCAAGAGGATATTTATTGTTCCAGTGCACTGGGGTCATCCCAGACCCGAAGGAGAGGCAGCGACCCCCAAGAACAAAAGCACCCACTGTTAGCATCCAAAGCCTGTGGCGACTCATGGGTGGGTCCACAGACCTGTTGCCAGGGCAACAGCCACCACATTCCCAGAATCCATTGGGCTCACCTCCCATCTTTACCTGTGGCTGCTACATCACAACCCATATATATATACGGGGAACATTCCTCCACTTCTCTCTCTCTCCCTCCTCTCTTTCCGCGCTACTTTCCCCTCTCTCCCTCTCAATTAAACCTCTTACATATGGAACTGTTTGGGCCTAGTGTGTAGTATGTTCTGATGCGACCCACCATTCTAACACATCATTTGGTGCTGAAACCCAGGACATGGTGGTTTGCGTCAGCACCAGCAGCACTGCAGAGAGCCGGCAGAGGTCACGACCATGTGGATCAGCCACAGCACCGGCAACCATGGCTGTTGTGAGTGTGCGAGGTCGCGGCCTCCTCAGCTGGCGGCTACAACAATCACAGCCTTTCACCATGAAAGCTACCGCTGCTTGCTGAAGACACCACTACCAAGTTGCAGCCAGAACCGGAGCTGCAGCCACACACCACGCAGGACATATGAATTTCTATCTACCACGTGAACCATGCCCCGCCTGGTCTATCAGGTGGGGCTAGCCTCTGCTCAGGTCTACACCTACCCATTCAGTTCCATGTTTTCCACTTACCAGACTGCTATAATTCTCGCCCAGACACCGGCATATTAATTAATAGGATCAGTCAAGGGGAGGACCTCCAGCTTCCCAGATACAGCCTGGCCAGCCTTCTCTGGAAACTATGGGGTTTACAGTCACACCACCCAGTTGACATATGTCTTAGGACTTCTGCCATTGGTTGCCCCTCCCTCGAAAGTAACCCCCATTCCCAATCTCTTTCCAGGCTTTCAGCCAATAAACCCCTGGATCTGGGATGACCTATTTCTTTTCCCAGAGCTACCCTGACATAAGAGCTAAACTTAAAAAACTGGAGAGGGGACCCCTAACTCCACAGGCAGAAGTCTTAGCGCTGGCCTTCAAAGTGTACCATGGGAGAGATGATAAAGTCCACAAACAAAAATACCATATGGTGGCAAAGGCTGTCTGACCAGCCCTAGCCACTACCCCGGGCTCATGGTCTCCTAAGACACAGAGACCATCAGGTACCTGCTACAAGTGTAGTCAAAAAGATCACTGGGCAAAAACTTGCCCCAACTTCCACAAGCCAAGAGGGCCATGCCCTAGGTGCCATCAAGAGGGACATTGGGCTGTTGACTGCCCCCATGTTACACAGAACAAAGGGATATCACTCCCAGATAACCCTCCAACTGATCTCCTAGGCTTGGTTATGGCAGACTGAGGAGGCCCGAGCTCCCCTGACCCGACCACTACCATCACTAGCAGGGAGCCCCGGGTAAATATTGTGGTATGTGGGTGGTCCATCTCCTTCTTCTTGGACACTGGAGCCACTTACTCAGTCCTGATGGAGTTTTGGGGACCCACTTTTCCTTCTAATCCTCCTATTGTCGGGGTAAGAGGACAACCGTACTTCCCTCTCCAGACCCATCACTTAGTTGCATTTTTAGGGGTGTACCTTTTACCCATGCT
Source organism: Montemys delectorum (assembly GCA_019843815.1). Taxonomy (NCBI): domain Eukaryota; kingdom Metazoa; phylum Chordata; class Mammalia; order Rodentia; family Muridae; genus Montemys; species Montemys delectorum. The sequence continues at coordinate 25,247 of JADRCD010187243.1, read as the reverse complement.
TTTTGGAAGTGCCAACATGTCCTATCCCCTTATTGGGAAGGGATCTTCTAGCTAGGTGGGGAGCTTCTATTTCCTTTGCTCCCCACATTCGTCTAAACCCAGGCTCGCCAGTGGTTCCTCTGCTCCTTCACCTAGCCAGACAACCTACTAATACTACCATGTTATTTCCTTTACCAGCTTCTCAGGTAGATCCCTGAGTCTGGGACGTCCAGTACCCCTCTGTTGCTAAACATCATTCTCCCATTGTCGTCCAATTTCTAGACTCTACCAGGTACAAGCTCAATACCCTCTCTCTCTACAACCTACTCCTGAGGACTTAAGCTTCTTGAAATCTATCACTGCTTCTTGCAAAATCTGTCAAAAGTCTGACCCCAACTCAAAGTATTGTAGCATCCCTTTTCCTACCCATCAGGCTAGGGGTTTCCTTCCTGAAACTGACTGGCAACTTGACTTTACCCACATGCCTACTGTCAAGTGTGCCAAGTACCTTCTGGTCTTGGTGGACACCTTCTCAGGGTGGGTAGAGGCATTTGCCACAATTAACAAAAGGGCTCAGACAGTCTCTGATCTCCTCTTCCAAGAGATCATCTCCCAGTTTGGTGTCCCAGCCTCTCTCCAATCAGACAATGGTCCTAAATTTACTTCCCAAGTCTCTCAAATCCTATCTAAGGCCCTAGATATCCCCTGGCATTTTCACATTCCTTACCACCCTCAGTCTTCTGGTAAGGTAGAAAGAACTAAACGCTCTTTAAAAACCACTCTTGTTAAGCTGTCACAGGAACTTCACCTTGATTAGGTAAATCTCCTACCCCTGGCTCTTTTCAGGTTACGAGCTCTCCCAAAGTGACCTCTCCTCATCTCTCCCTTTGAACTCATATATGGACGTCCAGTTCTAACCCCTGGTCTCTCACCTAAATGCTCTCCACTCCCAGACCACCTACTTACCCCATTACTTTGCCACCTCCGTTCTCTCCTATGGAACTTTGCTGACCACCATCTACTTCGGCCATGCACTGTCTCCTTCCTGTCCACTACCTATCAACATTGGAGACCAAGTCCTTCTATCCCCTCCAGGTCATTGGCCCTCAGCTCTCTCTCTCAAGTGGCAGGGCCCTTTTAAAGTAATTCTTGTGACCCCTACAGCTGCTAAACTCAAGGGACTCCCTCATTAGGTCCATCTGTCTCACCTCAAACCATTCATTCCTCCACCTAAAAATGACTCTTCTTCATATACATCAATCTTAACAGAACCATGCTCTATTAAACTCCAGAGGACAATGAGACCACCTACCTTATTCCCAATCCCAGAAAATGAGACTCCACTCCGGCAGCCGAGCTTCACCTCACTGGATTAAACATGGGTTTCTCATTCTCCCCCTGCTGTTCATTCCTATCCAGGGTAGCCCTTATATCTGGAGATTCAAGGTTCAAGAAACCCCCACAGATAACAAACAGTCTTTCCAAATAGAGTCTGGAAATGCTCCATAACCAGATGCCATAAATCAATCCAAATTGCTATCATCCCGGTATCTGTAATCCCATCTAAATATTATGACTTCTATACTTGCTTTCTCTTTGACCAGACAAAAGATTATTGTAGAAAATGCCCAGACGAATATGGGGGCTGCCCATATTGGTCTTGTCAAATACATATGCTAGGATCACGGATCAATCATTTCTTCTACCAACATCGCAAGACACTCTTTTTCCACATACAAGACCTGTGGGATTCCAGGTGGGAGACAGGAGTCGTTGATAAGTTCTATCATAAAAATCAGCCTGGGGGCCCAGTAAGTACCATCCACATCCGGAGAAAATATGTCTCAATTGCCCAACCCCTGGATATCGAAAAGGTAGGGGAGATAATCAAACACTCCTCTGAGTTCCTTACCTCTTTAACATCACCCCTCATAAATGGCACTAACTTGTCATTTCGCCTTTTACTTCAGACTTTAACCGCAGCATACCAACTCCTCAATGTCACCAGACCTGGATGCTTTAAGGAGTGCTGGTTATGTGTATCCCCTGGAACTAACTCACAATTGTCACTTACAGCATCTCCAGGAATACTGCCAAGTAACGTTACCTCACCCTTTGTCAGCTGCTCTGGGTCCAGTGTCGCCATGACTCCATACCTTACCTCTGTCCCTCTCTTTGGTATGGCAACCTGTTTTAAGGCCTCTGGGACTCATTCAGTGGGAATACTGGGCTCCCTAGACTGCAATAGAACCATAACCCTTGATATATCATTTCTGCCACAATGCCCTACAATTCAAAACATGTTAATTCTTTGTGGCACTCAGGCTAGCTAGTCAGGAGTTTGCACATTAGTGCTTCTTTTCCCTGAACTGGGAGTAATCCAGGGAAATGAGCCCCTGCCAATCCCAGTTATAGATATGATAGCTGCCCAACATAAAAGGACAGTCCAAGTTGTGCCACTCTTGGTCGCTACAGGAATAGTCATAGGTGTTGGTACTGGAGTTGCAAGGATAACAACTTCCATGATCCAATATAATACATTCACTTCCCAGTTCCAAAGTGATTTTCAAAAAATGTCTGAAACTGTGCTTACTATCCAAAAATAGATTGATTCTTTGGCAGCCATGTTGCTTCAGAACAGAAGAGGACTAGATATCCTGACAGCTAAAGAAGGTGGTCTTTGCCTGTTCCTCCAAGAAGAATGCTGCTTCTATGTCAACCAATCTGGGATAGTACAAAATAAAATCCAGGAGCTACAGTCAGACATAGAAAATTTCAGAGACCGTGAGACCTCCAGTTCTGAGATTTTTGAAAACCCCATATGGAAGTGGATACTCCCATTTGTAACTCCTCTCCTAGTCATCTTTCTGGTGTTATTATTTACTCCCTGCCTCATTAATCTTGTTTCTACATTTCTTCAACGACAAATGCAAAAAATTTCTAACCAAACTATCAATCAGCTCCTGTTACAGGATTACCAGCCACTGCCCACAGACGAGCCACTGTCCACAGAGGAACCTGATGCAAACGTTTACCAAGTGGATCCCAATGGTGAAAGTCAACTACCCCCATTGACAACGCCCCTAGACAGCAGGAAGTAGCTTAAAAGACACGAAGCCCTCGTCCCATTTTCACCATCGGCTTCCCCTTCCCTTTTTCTTTCCTTCTCTTTATAATATCAAAAAGGGAGGTATGTTAGCATCCAAAGTCTGTGGCGACTCATGGGCGGGTCCACAGACCTGTTGCCAGGGCAACAGTCACCACATTCCTAGAATCCATTGGGCTCACCTCCCACCTTTACCTGTGGCTGCTACTTCACAATCCATATATATATGGGAAACATTCTTCCATTTCTCTCTCTCTTCTTCCTCTCTTTCTGTGCTACTTCCCCCTCTCTCCCTCTCAATTAAACCTCTTACACGTGGAACTGTTTGGCCTAGTGTGTAGTATGTTTTGATGCGACCCGCCGTTCTAATACATCACCTACTCTTTTTATTTTTTCAGAATATAGGTTTTAGGTAAGAGTATGAGTTGTCTATCTCTCATTGGTGGAGTCCATTGTTCTTTGTGTCCAGTGGCAGGCCCCTGGTGAGGTGATATCTTTGGCATGCAGAAGGGGTGGTGAGAGATCTTCCCCCACTGCGGTAGGGACATCTCCCGGTACATTTACTCCCTGTGATTGGGGCATCTCCTGGGGCGGGATGTTACTCAGTGAATTCTTTTGAAACTTCCTGACCTTAAGCTCAATGGAAGTTCCTGGCCTCCCGGTGTTTTTCTGAGATGTTTCTGTTTATTTGTTTCTCACACTTTCCTTCCAACATTTCCAACATTCCAAACACCTTTGCTGCTACTCCCTAAGATTCAGCCCTCATCATGTTTCCTGTCCTACCTAGTCTGGTCTCAATGTGGAAGCCAACCTAAGTTAATATGTGTCACTTTCTGCCTCCTCATTTTACTTCAGAGTAAAAGCAAAACCCTGCCACTGGCTTCCACCCTGACCTGCCACATGCTAATTAGCCTTTGGCTGCCTGTCTAACAATGTCTCCTTGATAGTTCTCAACCACCTCCTATTCAAATCTTTAGGTCCAACTGGGTTCTATAACTCAGACTTGGGGGAAGTTTTAGGAAATAACTATGGTAAATGCACTATATATTCCACAGAAGAATCTGGGCAACCCATTGTCAATCATGTGAGCATTTATGTAGTAAAATGCATGACCATCTTCATTGTGAGATTAAAACTATTAGTGACATCAGGTAAGTTATGGCTGCCAAATGAGTTATGAGAACTATAAAACCAATGAATGTATAAACCAAAAGACATTTGACCCTAGAGATTTTTAAATTATATTATACAATGTCTCTTTCCTCCTCCATTCCCTGTGTGCCTGTTAAGATATCTTCCCTGTAATCCCTTGATCACAGGCTCCATAATACCTTAAAGAGGAAACCTATACTTTTCCTTCTATCTTGCTGGAATTAGGCTCTGTCTAGATATCCATTTACTTTGCCCCTCACCTTCTAAGATCTTAATTAAATACTATCTGCAATGACTAATATTCCTTGCCAATTTGAATGGTTTTAGAAGAAGCTATAAGAAACAACTCTTAGTGTATCTATGAGAGTATTTCCAGAATGATTTAACTAATGAGAGGAAGTATATCCTAAATGTGGGGGGTGGGGTGTGCACTGCCCTGGAGCTGGGGTACCAGAGTGAATAAGAAGGAACAAGCTGGCAGTCAGCATTCAAACTCTTCACTTATGAACACAGACTAGCTGCCTCATGCTCCTATTACCATGCCTCCTGAGTGACAATGCACTGTGTCCCTTATTAAGCCACAAGCTGACAGAAACCCTTCTTCATGTTAGGTATTAGTCACAGTCATAGAAACTGGTATCATGGAGTGGAGCTTCTGCTGTGGTGACCATATATGGTTCTTAGACTTTTAGAACTAGTTTTCAGAATGAACATGGAAGAGATTGTAGCTGTGGAATGAGAAGCTATAGAATATGGTAAGTAGAGCTTACTAGTAAGCTTATTTTGGTGGAAATTTAAAAGACCAGAATACTGAAAGAAAGGTAGACAGTGAAATCTTGGCCCATGATGTTTTCACAGGGCAGAAGGACTCTCTCTGGAACCAAAGGCTATCTGTATTACATTCTGAAAAAAACCCTAGCTATATTTTGCCAATGTCTTGGGAATGTCTGTGAGGCTTAATAAAATGAGATGGAATAATTTGTTAGGTAGAGGAAATTTCAAGATCAAATCTTGTTTAGGCTGTGTCACTTGACTGCTCATCTTTTTAACCTAAGTCCACAATGCAAAAAAGCAACAATACAGCAGAATGATACTGGGAAGCAATTTCCTCTGAGATAAAATGTCCACCTTTGAGGGAAGCTCCTAAAGACAGGATGTTTATATGGTGGTAAAACACTTTACACTCCATTCCTTAAGCTCAGGAAATAAACAATTCAAAGGCTTCAGGAAGTCCCTGAAATTTATCAGATTCACAAGGCCTCTTCCTTTCCTGAGAACATATACTTAGTAAGGTCTGCTGAGAGTCACTCTGAGACAAATTGAACTTCCCGAAGAAAGCAGACCCCCATCTAGCTGAGAGGAAAGATGGAGGACCTTGTCTAGTCTGATGAGCTGCCTGCAGGCATTGAGTACTGTGTGCTCTGTTTCTAGCTCTCCTGACCTATTCCCTGTGCTGGTGCAGCCTTTGCCAATACAGCTGTTTCTGTTTTTGTAAGAAGGAGCCCACACCCATATTCCAGTAAGTAACCCCAATAAAACCCACCTGGTCCACTATCCTCCCTTCCCTCTCTGAGATTTATTCATGTCTCCTCAGGAATGGTGTCACACAACCAACGTGCAGTTTGTTGAGGGAGGATGCAGGAGTAAGAGTAATGCAGCTGTAGTTGTTGAATAGATCAGCACTTCTAAATGAAAACTTCACACTCTGGTTGGGACAATAGGAGATGTGACTCAAAGACCAGACCAGACTTGTCAAAGGCACAAACTTACACGATGACACAAATCTGAGCTGTGAGGAGCAAGTCAGAGCTGAGAATGGCCTGAAGGGTCCCTCTGCTCAAAGACAACTGCATAGGAAGTGTTTTCTTAAATTTAGCTTTCAAAGTATACAGTCCAGGGGCCTGAGCTACACCTTGAGCAGTCGACAGAAATTGGTACCATTGTTTCTATGCAACCGGCTTTGCAAGCATAAAAGATAAAAGGTTGGAGGATCCTGGAGGCATGTGCAAAAGTTCTAGAAAGCTGCTTAGGCTGGACAGTGGGTGGCAGAGTTAGGTTTCCCCTAAGGAGCTGTGATGACTTAAGTTAAATTGACAGCTAACATACATTTAAAAGCTTAAAATCTCCATGCTTAAGAGAACTGTAAAGCAAACTTAGAGCTCCAAATGTTCAGGGCTGCCAAGGGTTAAATTTTTCCAGCTGTCACTGCTTCTGTAAACAAGCTTTCTCTGACCATCTAGACAAATGTAATTTTGTGTGTTTTGCCTTTACGATCACCTGACTGAGGTGGCTGGGGCTGCAGTCTGGAATCGCAGGTACAGGCCTGACACCAGGAACTGAATAAAAGCCTCTTTTTTGTTAAATGTGTTAGCGATTGGACTGGTGAGTCTCTGAATAACTCCAGACCTATAACTTTGGGAGGCTTTGAGAGACCACTGCATAAATGTAGGAAGGGGAAACCTAAATTGTGAAGAAGATTCTAGGATGTTGGAGGTGCTAACATCTGGGATGTCTTTTAAAGAGAAGTGCATGTATGGAGCATGGCTGCCCCAAGATGGAAACCATGAGGACTGCAGGCCGCAGAGACTGCCCTAGATTCTCTTAGAGCCCTAATGATTCCATCCGGAGCCCCAGCTACCACAGGGGAGCAGCAGGGATTGGTATTTGCCCTGCTGAGTTTGGATTCCATTTTTTCTTTCTATGCCCTAACTTTTCCCTTTTGGAATGGGAAGATTCATTTGGTGCCTTTGTATTTTAATGGCATGCAACTTGTTTTGTGATTTCACAATTAAAAGAGACTTTGGGCTTTTGAAAACTGTTAGGACTGTTCATGACTGTGGCTTTCATAGAGGGAGTAAATGCAGCTTGTATTATGAATTGGAATGAGACCCTAGGGACTAGAGGTACTGTGATATATAGTTAGTGAGGTCTTTGGATGTCAGCTTGACAAGGAATTGAATTGGGATGGCTAGCCTTCTTCATTTAGAATCACCATGGAAACACAGGTCTCTGTGTGTCTATGAGCGATGTTTCCAGGAAGGTTTAACTGAGGGATGCAGATGAACCATAAAAGAGTGCAGGACCAAACAGTGGGCTGAGGTTTCCAGAGCCAATTAAAAGGAGAGAACAAACTATCTTCCAGCATTCATCTCTCTTGGCTTGGGCTTATGACTGTTGAAATGGGACATGTCCTCCATAGGCTCATGGATTTGAACACTTGGTGCTCAGTTGGCCACGATGCTTGGTAAGGTGGAGCCCTTCTGGAAGAAGCACATCACTGGGAGTGGGGAGTAGGGGCTTGTAGCCTCCTGCTGTTAGCATTCCTCTACCCAGCAAGAGCCAGGTAGGCCTGGCTTGCTATAAAAGGGTTGTTTGGCCCTTCCTCGCTCTCTCTGCTCTCCCTCTCTCTTTCTCTCTTTCTCTTTCAGTCTCTTCTCTCCTTGACCCCTTTCTTCCTCTATACCCTACCCCCATCCCTGTCCACCTGTTCCTGGCTGGCTTTGCTTCTCCTCTCTTCTCTCTGTCTCTTTGTCTCTGTCTCTCCCTCTCCCTCTCCCTCTCTTTCCCTGCCTCTACTCCATTCGCATGCCCCAAATAATCTTTATTCTATACTATACCTGTTGTATGGTTGGTACCTCAGGGAGAAGGGATGCCTCAGCACGGGCCTGCAGAGGCACCCCTCCCTCCTCACCAAACCTGGCTCTACCAAAACATATCCTTGGCTCCCTTTTTTATAAAACACAACACCTTCAAGTCCTGCTCTTTTCTGTTTCCAGTGTTTGGATGAAAATGTGATAGGCCACCTCCTGTTCCTGCCACCCCATTGTGCTTTCCCTCTATGTTGCTAAGCCCTCGTCACCCACGACAACAGACTCTAATTGGAACATAGGCCAAATGAGAGCCTTTCTCCTCTAAGTTGCTTTCTGTCATGGTTTTTTATCACAGCAACAGAAACATAAGTAAGGCATTACTTCCTGACTGTGGACTGTTGTGACTAGCTACCTCAGGCTGCGTTTCATGCCACAGTGGACCCTGATGTGTTAGAAAGGCGTGTCAGAGCATACCACATACTAGGCCCAAACAGTTCCATGTGTAAGAGGTTTAATTGAGAGGGAGTGAGGGGACAGTAGCTCGGAAAGAGAGGAGGGGGAGAGAGAGAGATGGAGAGATGTTCCCCATATATATATGTGTGTGTGTGTGTGTGTGTGTGTGTGTGTGTGTGTATGTGTGTGTGTGTGTGTGTGTGTGTGTGTGTGTGTTCTGACGTAGTGGCTGCAGGTAAAGGTGGGACGTGAGCCCAATGGATTTTAGGAATATGGTGGCTGTTGCCCTGGCAACAGGTCTGTGGACCCGCCCATGCATCGCCACAGGCTTTGGATGCTAACAGACCCTGCCTTCTTCTAAACCAGGAGGGGAAAAAACCTCTCCTCTTAAGCTGCTTACCAGAAATGTGGTCATAGCCACATGGAACTTCTTGTAGCATGCCAGCTTTTCAGTGAGGCCCAGATGTGGGAAGCAATAACATCCCCCAAACTAAATCCATCAGCACCTTTGGCCTGCCATGATTCCAGTTTCTCCCAGCAGCCATCATTGGTTTGCTTTTTTGTTGCTGTTCATCTCCATAGCCTTCACAGAGCCTAGGTAGGGAACGGAGCTAGGACCAGCTGACAGTCAGTGCTCAAATCACTGCACCTAGTCGAATCTGTCTTGTGCCTTTTTGTAGCGTTAGAAAGGGCTGCTCATGGTAACAGTGAAATCACTCACTCAGAATGGGAACTAGAACAGGATGAAATAAATGATCTACCAACTTTGATTCTGAACCAGCTTGGAGTAGCTTCTTGGAATGTACTGCATTTCAAATGTCTTCTTAAAGACCACTTAGGTCAAAGAGGAAATGAAATATTTTAATTGCAGAATGTACTGAAGCAGAATATATTGAAACCAGAAAAAAAGATCAAGTTGAAGGAAAAATCTAATTAATAAAAACTGAAGTCAAAGTGAATATAACATGAACAGAAAAAATAGAATATATGAATTTTTGTGGCAGTTCCTTTTTTTGTAGAACATGATTTTAATATTTTCAACTGTTGATATTCAACAAACAGAATAGGTATTTTAAGATACACATTGATGTTATGTCTCCCTTTTAATTTCTGATTTTATTAATTTGGATACTGTCTCTGTGCCCTCTAGTTAGTCTGGCTAAGGGTTTATCTATCTTGTTGATTTTCTCAAAGAACCAGCTCCTGGTTTGGTAGATTCTTTGTATAGTTTTTTTTGTTTGTTTGTATTTGGTTAATTTCATTTGATTATTTCCTGCCATCTACTCCTCTTGGGTGTATTTGTTTCTTTTTGTTCTAGAGATTTCAGTTGTGCTGTTAAGCTACCAGGGTATGCTCTCTCCATTTTCTTTTTGGAAGGACTCAGAGCTATGAGTTTTCCTTTTAGCACTGCTTTCATTGTGTCCCATAAGTTTTGGCATGATGTATCTTCATTTTCATTAAATTCTAAAAAGCCTTTAATTTCCATTTTTTTCCTTGACCAAGTTATCATTGAGTAGAGTGTTATTCAGCCTCCGTGTTTATGTATGTATTCTGTTGTTTTTGTTGGTATTTAAGACCAGCCTTAATCCATGGTGATCTAATTGGATGCATGGGATTATTTCAATCTTCTTGTATCTGTTGAGGCCTGTTTTGTGACCAATTATATGGTCAATTTTTGAGAAGGTACCATAAGGTGCTGAGAAGAAGGTATATTCTTTTGTTTTAGGATGAAATGTTCTATAAATAACTGTTAGATCCATTTGGTTCATAAATAGGGTTACTTTCACTATGTCTCTGTTTAGTTTCTGGTTCCATGGTCTGTCCGTTGCTGAGAGTAGGGTGTTGAAGTCTCCCACTATTATTTTGTGGGATATGATATGCACTTTGAGCTTTAGTAAAGTTTCTTTTATGAATGTGGGTGCCCTTGCATTTGGCGCATAGATGTTCAGAATTGAGAATTGATCTTATTAGATTTTTCCTTTGATCAGTATGAAGTGCCCTTCCTTATCTTTTTTTTTTTTTTTTTTTTGGTAACTTTTGGTTGATTTTATTCAATATTAGAATGGCTAATCCAGCTTGTTTCTTGGAACCATTTGCTTGGAAAATTGTTTTCCAACATTTTACTCCAAGGTAGTATCTGCCTTTGTCACTGAGGTGTGTTTCCTGTATGCAGTAAAATGCTGGGTCTCATTTATATATCCAGTCTGTTAGTCTGTGTCTTTTGGGGGGAATTGAGTCCATTGATGTTAAGAAATAGGAAAAGCGATTGTTACTTCCTGTTATTTTTGTTGTTAGAGGTGGAATTAGGTTTGTGTGGATTTGTTGAAAGATTACTTTCTTGCTTCTTCTAGGGCGTGGTTTCCCTCTTTGTGTTGGGGTTTTCCATCTGTTATCCTTTGTAGGGCTGGATTTGTGGAAAGATATTGTGTAAATTTTGTTTTGTCATGGAATATCTTGCTTTCTCCATCTATGGTAATTGAGAGTTTTGCTGGGTATAGTAGCCTGGGCTGGCATTGTGTTCTCTTAGAATCTGTATGACATCTGCCCAGGATCTTCTGGCTTTCATAGTCTCTGGTGAGAAGTCTGGTGTAATTCTGATAGGCCTGCCTTTATATGTTTCTTGACCTTTTTTTCCCTTATTGCTTTTAATATTCTTTCTTTGTTTAGTTCACTTGATGTTTTTATTATTATGTGATGGGAGGAATTTCTTTTCTGGTCCAGTCTATTTGGAGTTCTGTAGGCTTCTTGTATGTTCATGGGTATCTCTTTTAGGTTAGAGAAGTTTTCTCCTATAATTTTGTTGAAGATATTTACTGGCCTTTTGAGTTCAGAATCTTCACTTTCTTCTATACCTATTAGCCTTAGCTTTGGTCTTCTCATTGTGTCCTGGATTTCCTGGATGTTTTGGGTTAGGAGCTTTTTGCATTTCACATTTTGCATTTTCTTTAACTGTTGTGTCAATGTTTTCTATGGTATATTCTGAACCTGAGATTCTCTCTAATATCTCTTGTATTCTGTTGGTGATGCTTGCATCTATGACTCCTGATTTCTTTCCTAGGTTTTCTAACCCCAGGGTTGTCCCCCTTTGTGATTTCTTTATTGTTTCCATTTCCATTTTTAGATCTTGGATGGTTTTGTTCATTTCCTTTACCTGTTTGATTGTGTTTTCCTGTAATTCTTGTTAGAGTGCCTGGGAGTGGAGCTTTTTCTGGGTATTGTGGGACTGGCTTCAGAGTTGGCACCAAAGGTCTGTTCAGGGCACTGGTCCAGACCAGAAGGAACCCATGCCATTGGTCTGGTAGAGTTCCTGGGTGCCTTGGTCCCGCTGGTCCCAGTTTCTCCCAGTGCTGGGGCAGATGTTGCATCCTCCTCACCTCTGATCCTATCAAAATAGATTTTTTTCATACAATATGTTCTGGTTACATCTGTTCCACCCCCATCTTCTCTGAAATCCTCTCTCCCTTTTCTTCCATCTCAATCCATAAGGTTTCTGTCTCTCCAGTTCTGAGCACTGCAGATAGGTCTCTGAGTCCCAGCCAAACCAGGCAGCTATCCAGGCTCCAGGTTTCTGAGTAGTAGCAGTTCCTTAATAAAACTAATCAGGCAGGAGAGCTGGGTGGTCAGTGTGAATAAACACAAGGAATAAGCTGAGATGAGAGGTGGAGGAATTAAAAAAACTGTACTTGGTTGAGCACAGACTGTGGGCATTGACACAGCCTGAAACTACTAGTCTTAGAGGCGGGTGAACATTTGAGAGTAAAAGATGAAACAACAGAAGTATGTAAAGAACACAGGAAATTGTTAATAATTTTGGAGAGAGAAAGGCTTTCTAAATAAGACAAAACCCAAAGCCAGTGATAAGACTAGTGATTTTGAAAGACTAAAACGTACAAATTTGATGTGGCAAATATGAGCTCCCACAAAAATACAAAAACCAAATTGCAGTTGTTTTGCCAATTACGTGACTGGAAAAGAGCAACTTTCTCCACTACTAAAGGAATTTATACAGAAGAACAAGAAACAAATGTTTAGAAAATTCTCCTAAAGATCTCATCCACAGAAAACACAAAAACAGCCAAAAGTGCTCAAAAAGGCTATTTAAACTTTTTGGTAGTTAATGGAGAGCAGATAACAATAACAAAGTCCGGAGGTGGGGGGCAGGAGAGATGGCTCAGCAGTTAAAAACACTGATTGCTCTTCCGAAGGTCCTGAGTTCAAATCCCTGCAACCACATGGTGGCTCACAACTATCTGTAATGAGATCTGATGTCCTCTTTTGGTGTGTCTCCAGACAGCTATGGTGTACTTACATATAATAAATAAATAAATCTTTAAAAAAAAAAAAGAATAACAAAGCCCTGCCGGGTGGTGGTGGTGTACGCCTTTAATCCCAGCACTTGGGAAGCAGAGGCAGGCAGATTTCTGAGTTCGAGGTCAACCTGGTCTACAGAGTGAGTTCCAGGACAGCCAAGGCTACACAGAGAAACTCTGTCTCGAAGAAAAAAAAAAAGAATAACAAAGCCCTCTACTCACCGCCCCTCCCCGTGTGCGTGTGTGTGTGTGTGTGTGTGTGTGTGTGTGTGTGCGCGCGCGCATGAGGAATCCAGGGGGTGACTCAAGTTGTTCCTAATTAATATTCTCTGCTTTGTTTTTTAAGACTGGGTCTCCACCTGGCATGGACTAGGATAGGCCGGCTGGTCAGTGAGCCCCAAGGATTTGCCTATCTATAGGTCCACAGTGCTGAGATTATAAGTGCAGAACACCAGGGCTGCCTGCGTGTACATATAAATGGGGTTCTGGAGATCAAATTCAGGTCTCAGTATTATGCAACAAACATCTTACCAACTCAGTTGTCTCCCTAGGTATCAAAGGTATTAATTCTGGTAGAACACTCACGTGCATTTCCCCATAAATAGTGCTGTGTCTTATCAGTTACTCTCCTCCTCTGGACAAGCCTACCTCTGACCACATGGCATGGAAGAGCATACTCCATTTCTGACCACATTGAAAAGCCTATGTATGCTTTAAATATTGTATCTGTTTCCACTACCCAAGAGTAAAATGTTCACAGCAGATTTGTCTTCAGTGAGGATCCTACATGAAAAAAGTTGGTGGATCCCAGAGAGGGCCACCCTGATGCCATGAAGCCAAAATAAAATGTGAGCAACAGATAAACTTACTTTTTGAATTTGAGGTCTATTTGGTCACATATCTTAGGAAAAAGTTAGTATATTTCCATTGACAGATGACCCACATAATGGCTGCATTCTACCTCTTAACAGTAACATTGTATTTTACTCACAGCATTAATTTTCCTCTGTACTTTCCTATATATGTATGTATATATTCTATAAGGCTTAGTTCATTTTTACTACTAGAATTGTAGTTAATAAAACAAATCAAACTGGGCATCATTTGATAAAGAAACATGCTATACTTTCCTTTTGTGTTTTTCCTTGTTATTATAAAAGTAATTTGTATTTACCTATGAAAATGTGAGACCCTAGGTATGTATAGAGAAGAAAATAAATGAGACTTATAAACATTCCATTGTTGCTTTTTAGGTAGACTTCCTATGAATTTTATGCCCCTCTATTACAAATAACATTATAAATTCTCCACAGACATTTTCAATGGCTGCATAATATTCTCAAGTGTCATAATTTCAGGGCCATTTCCCTTATAATTGCTACCCAAGTTACTCAACTTATAAATTTTATAGCAAGCATGTTAATTTCAGAGAAGTACTAACTGCCCCATTTTCCCATGAAGCAGCTTTAATGTCCCACCCTGTGGCCCCGCCTGCACTGCTAGACTTAGTTTCCTTGGAGTTTATGCTCTTTTTATCATTATTTCTTTATGGAAAAGTACAAAATGTCAATAACCCTGATGAATTAGTGCAGCGGCTTAGATGAGGAATGTCCCCTTAGGCGCTAGCATTTGAACTTGTGATTCAGTTGGGGAAGGTCATGGAACCTTTAGGAGATGACGCCTCAGGAGAGGAAATAACTCAATAGGGCAGGCATGAGGAGGGGGGGACTTTCCACTTCTTCTCTCCCCTCCTCTACCTTCCAACCCCGTCTCTCTCTCTCTCTCTCTCTCTCTCTCTCTCTCTCTCTCTCTCTCTGCCTCCTGTGCATGGATGATGGAAATGTGATCAGTCAGAATCCTGCTCCTGCCTCCCGTCTTCCTTGTGATTGTGGAGTGTATTCATTTGGAACCATAAACCTAAATAAACTCTCTATTCCTTAAGTGCTTTTAAATATGGTATTTTATTACAGTACCGCAAAAGTAACCCATATAGTTAGAAATGGAGATTAGGAATGGTTATTAAATGCTTTGTTTCAAAATCCAAACTGTCTCTGACAGAGTGATTTTCATAGCTGAGAACTGGAGCAGAAGAGCCAGCCACAGAGTGCAAACAATCGAGGCAACTGGGCATTTTGGGAAAAACAGAAAGCTGTATTAAAAAGCTATAATTCAAGTTTGAAATCCTTGGTCCAAATTAGAACCAGGTATGTGTGTACTCTTCAAGAGAGAAAGCAGAATGGATTCCAGAGAGGAGAACTATTTAGAAGCCACAGTTCACTAGGGACATACTGGGGAAGGTCCTGCTCATAGCGGCGCCAGCACAGAAGCAATCTAAAATGCTTTTTAAAATCCAGGAAGACAGAAGCAGTGGGAAAAGCATAAAGCTGATCCGGAGCAACCCAGGTATCAGAAAGGAGAACTGACGTGACTAGCCTCCTTTGCAGACAATCTGAACAGTTGGAATATAAAACAGAAATGTAATTATAACATGCTGATCAGCTCTGAAGGCAAAAATATTTCTCTGGTTATAATATGAATTCCACTGCTGGTTTTCAGCTTTGTGGAGTCAGCTACAGACAAAACAAGGGAGATGCCTCACAATTAAAGAACAGAGTCTGATGTTCTCCATCTTGACAGTAGGAAAGTTAGCATACCCTTGACAAACTGGGTGGGAGGAGGGGGAGGAAGGGAAAGAAACTAGCACTAGGAACCTCCTCTTAAGGTGTGGAGTCCAGTTACAAGGACCATGAAGTCTAGTCAGATATATGAGAGTACTAAGGCTGTAGCCTGGTCCACACAGTTCAGGTTACTAAGGGCTACAGCATGGGACCCTGTCCCAGTAGGGAAACAGTAAGGAAGATTATAATTTAAACTTACAGGGGAAGCCACTACTGAGCTGAAAAGGAGACAGACTAAGGGTAGGACTCTGGGTTGTTGAGCTGTGGAAGCCCACTTTGCCTAGGATGCAGCCAGTGTATACCTAAGATTCCTGCCCCATTCCTATCGCTAGTCCACACCAATACCACAAGACATAGCAGGATTCTAGTTGTCACGTGTACATGCAGGTACATACATATGATTATTTGCTGAAACTTCCCACCATGTAGCTAGGGCCAGGAAGTAAATTTTATTATTATGGGTATGCAGAAACATAAAGAGATTTCCATTAAAAGCCTATTAAAGGGTATTGAAAAGGAAGAAGTGTTACTTAGCTTTAAAAACTAATAACACTGAAGTATGTGCTACCGTATAAGCCTAGAGGCATGTTTCCATAAGCACAACCCAAGAGGATACATGAGTTACCCCACTTACATGAGATGTGTGTGCAGGACAGTGGTATGTCAGCTTCACCCAGGCTAGACTCATCTCCATAAGATCTGGCAGTAAGGCATTTTCTTAATTTGTGATTGATGTGGGGAGAGCCCAGCCCATTGTGGGTGCCATCCCTGGAGTGCTTGTCCTGAATTCTGTAAGAAAACAGGCTGAGCAAGCCATGAGAACAAGCCATTAAGAGGTGCACGTACTCACACTCACTCACACACACACACACACACACACACACACACACACACACACACTGTAACAGCTCTCTGCCTCCAGGTTTGGGCTGTGAGCTCCTGGCCTGGCTTCCTGCAGTGATGGACTCAGATATGGAAGTACAAGCCAAATAAACCATCTCCTCCCCAAGCTGCTTCTGGTCGAAGTGCCTCATTGCAACAATACTGCCCCTAACTAGGACAGGCCCTTACACAGATAATCGGGAGCAGCCCTGTAATGACAGTCTCAGCTGGAGATGACGGGGAAGTTCTTGAGAAGGTTGGTGCTGATAGCTGCTCAATATACGTGACACTACCGTGGAACTTTTATTTAAAATGACTAAAGTGATCCTTTAACTGTATATGTACTTTGGCACAGATTTTGACAAAGTGAGAGGAGTCTAGGTTGAACACAGTGTCTGCGGACAAGGCGTGGGCCTCTTGTGCATCTGTCTGCTGACGGCTGTTTCCAGTTCTTCACTCTTCACAGGATGGGCACACCATTCCTTTCAGTCTCTCTACAGAGGGTCATGCACACATGAGATGTGCACACAAACAGTGAAAAGAGGCTGGTGCAAACCAGTCTTTATGTGAGATGGCCTTGTCTCAGTGAGGGGAGAAGTAGGAAACAAATCCCCTCTTAATTGGGCCACCAAGCACTCAGCCTTCTTCAAAAATACCTTCCCCGCCCCCTCCCCGTCCCTCCCCCATCACAGCTAACTAAGCTTGCCTGAGCTTGGCCAAGGTTTGAAGCTGACAGTCTGCTGAGGAGAGTTGTGTGGGCTTGTTTTGTTTTGCTTTGTTCTTGAGACAAGGTCTCTTGTAGACCAGGCTGGCCTTGAACTTGCTGTCTAGCTGATGGTTAAAATACCAATCATCCTGCCTCTACTCACATTCCAGATGCCGGAATTGCCAGCTTCCATGGATGCCAGGCCTGGTTTGTGAAGTGCTGGGGACTGAGCCCAGGGCTTGAGGTGTTGCGTGCAGGCACCCTAACAACATAGCCCAGCTCCAAAGTTTATCATTTTCAAATAACTAGAAGTACGGGGCAGATCATGGTGTGTACTTACAGGATTTTCTGACATCTGATCCACACACTGTTGATTGAATTTGACTGGTCTATAAGAAGGCAGACATGAACTCCGATGATGGTCATCCAGGGATCAACTGCTTGTTCTGAGGGGCTGACTACAGGGAAAGACAAAAGGCCAAGATGTGGGAAGGGCCAAAGCAACTCTCTATTGAAGCAAGCAAAAAGCCCCTTTCAGGATGAAGGGAGCCCACTAAGCAGACACCACTCGGTCTTCCCCTTTACCCTTTCAGTCCTGTATAAATATCCACCCTAGTGTCTTCCTGCTGTCTCTCCTCCCAGTGCCTTCTGGGAAAGAGAGTTACCATCTTAGGGAGCTCAGTCTCATTTATAGCCCTTCTCCCTGTCCCTCTCTCTCTCCCTCTCCCTCTCCCCTTCTCCCTCACTTCTTCTCCCTCTTTCTTTATCCCACTAGTTCTCTCAGAAGTATCAAAAATGAATGTAGCATGGTGCAATAAACTTCTACGAGTCAACGTTTCCCTCGCAGAGTCACAGGTGGGCATGCACACATCAGTCTCGTACTTGCCGTGCCTGTGGCTCTTGTTGAGTTACTGCATGCCAAACTGCTGACTGCTTTTGATTTACTAGAAGTGCAAGTGTCCAGGAGGCGACCTTGGACATGTTGACCTAGCACCAATTAGGTGCCATTTCTTCTCTGTCAAGAAAGAGACAGATAGATCGGTCAAACCAACAGACTTTAATTAGCCCTTCCTGTTCTGTAAGGTGCCTGCGAATTAAAACAACAAAACAAATAAACAAACAACCCCCCCCCCCCCCGCAAACCAAAGGAACCTTGGATACCAGAGTCCAAATACATTGTTACTGACTCCATGGCTTCTGTGGAATTTCTCACAATTATTTTGATACACCACTCAAGGTGGGTATACCAACTCAAATGTGGAATGCACATAAATATGTTTTCTCCCCTTTCTACTTTGTGAAATGCTAGTGGCTTTTGTGATTCGATAGAAGCTTGCATCCCATAATGCCTGTCAGATTGCCACTTTGAAGCTTGATTGGGGCCTCTCTGATTGTAGCTGTTCTCATGATAAGAACAAATAAGCCCTTTCTGTTAAATTCCCTCTCCAAAATAGCTTTCCCCCCTTGATGTCAAACAGGACAACAGTCAGTGTTTGAGGGCCCCCGAGGAACCTGAAAGAGTTGGAATGAAGGGCATCTGGATTTGTTTAGATGCATGACAGCTGTGTTTCGTACTTGGACTGTATTACTTAGTGGTAAAATGCTTCAGAAACTCTGAATCCAATTGGTTTTACTTCCTGCCTCAGCAAATCCTCCTTGTGGTTTTTGCTGTCTTGGTAGGAATGCTATGCTCAGAATACGAGTGGAGAGCTCAGTGTTCAACACTTACCTTGAGAGCTCTAAGAGGTTTGACTCAGCCTTGCCAAGTTTCTTGACCTGTTGGTGTCGCGCTCCTGACCGACTTCAGCCTTAGTGGTTACGATAAGATCTCTACACCAATAGAGGGCGTAGAATCAGACCGTTCCTCGAGGCCACGAGGTGGGAGGGTTGGGGATCTGACACTAGGAATGCTCCTTTTAAGGAGTTTGGGAAAAGGAAGGAAGAGAGCCTTGTACATGGAGGAAAGAAAGACATGAACTTGAGGATACGCAGAAGTGGCCCGCCCAACTAACCTGTCTCCATTTCTAGTGTGCACTGTCACTTGTAGTTCCATGATAGCTTGGATTCTGGTAGCCTGATGTCTGTACTCAGGATCAGCCCTGAGGGTGGGGAGAGAGCTGATGAGTGTGATCTGAGCAACCTAGGTTACACACACACACACACACACACACACTTAGCTCACAGTGTCATGGAGCCAAATGAGCCACTATGCAGAATGCTTAGAGCAATGCCTAGCACCTAGTAGGCATGCTAATGTCACAGTGACTATAGAGATCACTAAGGTTTTGGGCTCAACTTTCAGTTTTACTGGTGCAAGAAGCATTAATTTTTAAATATTCATCTTCCCTATCCATTACTACAAATTTGTTTACCACAAGGAATTCAAATGTTTTATTCACACCCTACACACACACACACACACACACACACCTTATATGCAAATGCTTTAATCCTTCAACACAATAGCCAATAGCAAAAGACTGTGAGATTGGACCCCAGCTAATGGGGAGAAGAGGTACAGTCACACACAGTCTGAGTTAGAATAAAAACCTACTGTACTTCCTGTTTGAGTCTACTTGCTCTTCCCAACACACACACACACACACACACACACACATGCACACACACACATATACACATACACACACTCACACACACATATACACACATATACACATACACACGCACACATACACACACACACATATACACATATACACACACACACGCACACACACACACATATACACATACACACGCACACATACACACACACACACATACACACACACACTTGATCAAGAGTAAAGCTTTGCTTTCTTAAGATACTTCTATTGGAGTGGTCTATTTCTTTGTGACCTCTGGTAACTTAGAAGGGGGCTTTCCCTTCTAAGGGAAATGGGAGAGGTCTTGTGTGAAGGGGTACTGGGAGGAGAAGAGGGGGCTAATATTGGGTTGTAAACTGAATAAATAAATACATTTAATAAAAAATCTATTTTTGCCACGAGTTGAAATTTAAGTTACCATATGAAAAGCTGCAGGGATCTACACTTTGTTGAAGCTAGTTAAGGAAGGCAAAACTACTTCCTCCTGGCCAAGAGTTGAATTTAAGTTCTGCCTTTAGCCTTGGGTAGAATCCCAAAAGGTTGCATACTAGTGTCCGTTCATTTTAAGAGTTAAGTCAGGTGGGCCTGCCCATGACCTGGCTTGGATTTCATCTCTCAGGAAACCCAGCCTACCTCAAGACATGCTGTCAACTCCACAGCTGCAAGGAGAAAGGCCGCGACCCCAAATCATGGCCACATTAATTAAAGCAAGCTCTTTCATGTACACTGGCTGTGTTCCCCCCCCCCCCCCCCCCGCTAAGAGATCAGCACTGGACTTGGGTAGGAAAGGGTTTTTATAGCTCAGGAGCAGGGGTTTCCTAGCCGGAAAGAGGAAGGGTTACAGAAGCAGAGACTAAGCACAAGTTGGTCACTGCAATCTTTTAAAACAAAGGAACGGTTGCAAAATGATTATAACCAGACTGTCGCAACCTTTTAAAACAAAGGTGTGGTTGCCATTTCCCAGACCAGGTAGTACAGACCCATCTGTAATTAAGATTACAGGTGGGACATAGCAATTCTTGAGAAACAGGTTTAATTATGAACAGAGTCCAGCTTAGTTTGACTTTACTGTAAGACTGCTTTCAAGCCAAAGATGGAGGCAGGCTGCTCTATGAATGCTAGGGAGAGAAGGTTAAATACTGTAATATACATTTTCCTCCCGGAAGCCCATCTCTCAGTGCCACAACTACAGAGTCTACTCTGTCAGTCAACACTGTAGCACCAGACGCCTGCTGTCTGGGCTTAGGCTTTTCCATACTTTCCCTCATATTCTGATCCTTCCGTCTGTCCGTCCGTCCATCTGGTTGTTCGCTGGAAGCTTTCCCCGCCCTGCTACCTTTCTCTTTATGGTTGCTTGTTGCTGACTGACTCCCAGTGCAGGGCTCCTCCTCCTCCCCCTGCCCCTGCCCCTCCTTCCCCTCCTCCTCCTCCTCCTCCTCCTCCTCCTCCTCCTCCTCCTCCTCCTCCTCCTCCTCCTCCTCCTCCTCCTCTTCTCTTCCATCTCCCTATCCCAGTCAGCTGCTGAGACTTCCTTCTTTCTTGTTCTGCTGTTTACTTCGCTAACACAACAAAATTGTCCGTGAGCTTTCTCCCAACTTTGCTTCTAAATTCTTTTATTAACAATACCAAGAATGTTTGCTTAACTGCTTAATATTATTAACAAAGGTTGCACAACCAGAATCAGGCTAGTAAACACACCAGGGTAGGGAGCAGGCACACCAGGGTAGGGAGCAGGCACACCAGGGCAGGGAGCAGGCACACCAGGGCAGGGAGCAGGCACACCAGAGCAGGGAGCAGGCACACCAGGGCAGGGAGCAGGCACACCAGGGCAGGAAGCAGGCATACCAGGACAGGAAGCAAGCACCCCAGAGCAGGGAGCAGGCACACCAGGAAGGGAGCAAGCACACCAGGGCAGGGAGCAGGCACACCAGGGCAGGGAGCAGGCACACCAGGAAGGGAG
>JADRCD010187242.1:20256-37396 GCA_019843815.1 Montemys delectorum | reverse complement strand
GAATACTGAGAGTCTGACAAGATGACTTCAGAATGCCATACTGTAAACATTTATAAGTGCTAATTCCAAGTTTTTAAATGTCTTCCAGAGGACAAAAAAAAAATTTTACTCCTTTTTTTTGTTGATTAAAAAAAAATAAATTTTGCCTTATTTTTTAACACAGAGGCCCACTGGCCAGTCTCATAAGTCTGAGAAAGACTTGAGGATCATTAGTGATCCGAGATGTCTAAAGGACTTACTGTTTGACCCTGGGAACTGTTTCAGCTTCCTTCACAAGTCTACTCCAGTGCAGGGTAAATGTCCCAGCCAGGGACTCCATCACTCTATTTTCCTGTTGTTAATAGTCTTTCCCAAACTGCTAAAACATCTTTCCAGAAGGCCTGAAGAGAACACAGATAGCACTGCTATAATCAGCTTCTGATTTCACTGGGAACGCTGAGAGCCTACCCTGTCTACCCACAGTAGCCAGGGGGCCGTAGTCACCAGAGGGCAGTTCCCAGCTGCCCACTAGCTTCAGATAATGTGAAGAGGAAGACAGAGCCAGCCCTAGGCTCTGGGAGAAACAGTTTGGCATGATGAACACTCAGGCTACAGTGTTGATGTGTACAGCTGCTAATGTTGTGTTACAGTTACTCATGTGTCAAGAATTGATTGTAAATGATTGGATAAAATGAAGTGTGCTCTTCTGGCCTGATTTTCACACATAGGGAACCATTCATTTAATATTTGCTGTTGAGAAAACCTGGATTATCCCGTTTTGCTAAGAGATAATGGTTTTCTGTGTTTCTGTATTTGTTCAACAAAATTTACTTACTCTAGTTTGTAGATGGGTGGGCAGGAAATTGAAAGGGAACAGATGACAGTTAGTGGAAGGATTCATTTGATCGATTATTGTAATTGCTATTTATGAGTCTAAAAATGAAAGTGATTTGTGTTATGAATGAAGCCAACTGTGTCTCCTTAAGAAAATTATGGGCCTTGAGCACTTTCAAGAATTATCCAGCTACTCCATTTTTGTTGATGCACGTATAAGGAGAACCGTAACTATAGGCTACAACCTCCTAGAAATAAATTAAAATTTGTAATTTAATATTCATAGATTTGTATGTTACATTCAGTACATTAGCCATTCTGGGTATGTATGCATACCTTGAAGACCAAGGGAAAAATGAATATAATTTAGTTTGCCATGCTTATTAAACTATAGATCAGTGGTAGAAAACTTGCCTAACATGAATGAGTCCATGATCTCATTGTATAATAATAATACTTTGTATAATAACAGTTATTATTATACAAATAATAATAATAATAGTAAATATTAAGTATTTAATAATATTAAACAAATAATAGTTATTATTTGTTCTGAGGTTGCTTTTTAAAAATTATTTTATTAGTCTCATTTCTATAAAGTTATCATTAAAGTAGATTTTAAAAAATTGAAAACAAGGTTCCATTAAACTCAGGTAGTAGATGGTGAAATATAGTTTTATGTGTAAATATTATTTAAATAAGTTATTGAGTTAAAGTGGCTGTGGGGCAGTGTATTGAAATATTTCAAATAGAATACAACCAGTGTCATATGTGTATGAGCATGATTGCCATATGTGTATGAGCATGATTGTGCAGGTGAAGGCTAGGAAGGGAGACAGCAAACTGATTTAACTGTCATCTGTCTGACCTATGTGGCTTTGAGAAGTAGAATAAAGCTGTATTTAGAAATAGATAAGACATGCTGGCGAGATTGCTCAGTGGTCGGGAGCACTGGGCGCTTTTACAGAGGACCTGGGTTCAATTCCCAGAATCCACATGGCTGTTCACAACTATCTACAACTCCCAGGCCCTCCTTTACTTGGCACATTATCATACACATAAATAAATCTAAAAAAAACCCAAAAAACAAAAACCTGATAAAATATAAAGACTTAAAACCAGAGAGTAACATGGCAGCAATTTATGTTTTGTATCAAAAGTAAAAGGTACTACAGAAGGACGGTTTGTGAGAACATTGGATTTTCTGTCTCTTAACACAAACCCAGTGCTGTTTATGTTAAGATGATAATTTAATCTGGAAATGGCTTTACATAACTATAAAGTGATGTGCCAGTGATCTGAACTGTGTTTAGTGATCCATGCACTGACTTGATCTCAGATGACGACAGATAAATGAAAACTGGAATCGCATGAAGATAGACTTCATAAGGCTTGCTGAGCCTTGTCCTTCAGTGTGCTTCTGGTCCAGGTCGCTGGTTTCTGGCTAGTTGATGATGAGTTTAACCCTTAGTCTCAGTCTTTATTCAGAACATGTGCTCTTGAGGTCTACGGCTTTGTTGTCTGTCTTCCCTATTGGGTACTGAAGGTTTTCGTGCTGTGTCAGTATATCCAGGGTGGTCTCAAGCTCACAGCCGTCTCCCCTGCCTCTGCCTCCCCTGTGCTGAGATTTAAGGTGTGTCACCATGTCAACTCAGTCAGTGGTTCTTTTAAAAAGCTCCTTTCGTGTCTACACGTTTATGAATCTTATGTTTTCAGACCAACTCTACAAGAAGAAAAGAAAATCATCATAAAAAATGGAAGGCACCCTATGATTGATGTGTTGCTGGGCGAACAAGATCAGTTTGTGCCCAACAGTACGAGTTTATCAGTAAGTACCACATGACACCCAAAGCCAGTGTGTGGCAAAGACATTGATTGCAACCTTGTATCAAATATTTTCATACCTGGTTTATCTTCAGCTTTATGTGGACCAATCTCAGGCATAGTTTTATATTCACCAATTGTGCAGTTGGAAAATCTCTGTGGATGCAAAGATTTAGGAATTAAAGGCAATTATCTTACTTCTTGTATGTAACCCATTAAAAACACTTTATGTTCACAAATATGTTAATGATATTGGAATTATACAATGCCTTTTCAAATTTCCATTAGCATACGGCATTAGCATGCTCTGTCTTGTGCTGCACTATTTTCAAATGCTCTGAAAGCACATAAGTAAGTGATTAACTGATCTAGGCTGGAGTTCTTCTATAGGACACTGATGTTCCTACATTAGTTCCCCATAGTAAAGCAAGATTTCCGAGCTATGCGGAGAGCTGGGAAGGAGAGCATGAAACAAGAGACTAGGTAAGAAAAGTTGGAGTCGTCCACAGGGTTACTGAAATTGTCTAAAATGTCAGTGGGGTTTCTTTTGGAGGATGATGTCAAGGATGGTGATTGAGGTTTGCAGTGAGGGCAGCTGTGGGAGGGTCCTAAAGAAACAAAAACTTGTGGACCCTGAAAGGAAAAGTGCAGCAAGATAGCGGCCTGTGCGTGGCAGAAGTGTCACACACAATGGTTAGATACAGAGTATTAGAGAGCAGCCCATGCACGACAGAAGTATCACTAAGAGTGGTTAGATAACAAAGTATTAGGTTTTTAAGTCAGTGGGAGAACTGAGATGTAGGAGAGCAGCCAAAGAAGTTTGCAGGGTGCTGGGACAGTAGCAACATTCTATGTTGGGCCGTGAGCAAGGACCTCTGATATGGTCAGTTTGACCAGCTGTACATGTGTGGAGTTCTATCTAACTGTCATGTTCCCTATCATGTCATACAGACTTTGTTAGTAGTTTCTAATCTGTGTGTTGGGCCTGTTCAAACTGTTCCATTGAAAAACCACAGATGGACTGGCTGCAAACAACACAAGTTATCTTTCATGACCCTGGAGACAGAATTTAAGACAGGGTGTCCGTCCCTGTGGGAGCTGGTTTTGTGCTTTTTGTGTGGTGTCTTTTGTTGTGTCCACACTTGGCGGGAGAAGGGGAGGTCCCTCTCAGTCCCTGTATGTTAATCACATCCTAAAGACCCTTGACACTGTCATTGTAGGACTTAGAATTCCGTGAGAACTGGGGAGAAGAAGCATAGACATCCAGACCATAGCAACCAGAGACACAACGTCTGTAAATTTGTTCATTTTCACTAGATGTGTATGCTATCAATTGTCATATAAGTTGACAAATACTAATCTTAATTTAATTGTCTTTAAGGAGAAGCCTATATGAAAGTAAGACCTGTGTTTTTAGTTTCCATAGCAATAGAGTATAGCTTCTATAGAGAGAGTAATATCTAATATTTAATAGCTTGGCTTGTACTTAACCATAAACACCCATGAAACATGTTCTGTTTCTGCCCATGCCTGTCCACTTGATCCAAGGATCCTTGGCATGGCTATTTTATTTCTCTTTTCTTTATGTTTTCATTTTCCTCTTAAAAAATAATCTATTATATTCTTAATAAGTCAGATTTGAAGAATTAAGGCAGCCTTCTAATCACAGGGGCATTTTAAAGAATCATTAACTTATGTGTTTAGATATGTATAAAGTAAATGTAGTATTTTTTCCTAGTTAGACAGCTTAGAATGTCCCAGAATATTCGTTTCTTTTACATATGCTTTTCCTAACTTGAGTAGGAGTTGGTATAGACTGTTGCTATGGTAAAGCGCATTCTGTTTCTCAGGGTATAAATTTATATACAAGGATAGTGTAGAGAAAGAACTTACCGTGTAAAATTCTATCTAAAATGTATTCTGCCTATTAATTTATAAATACCTATACCCTGACAGGAAAGTCTTCAAAGTTAGGTAGCATTGTTACTTCTGATAATTACATCGTTTGAGAATTCATCTTTCTTACATCTAAATTATGTTAGCTTTCCTGGGCTCTGTGTTAATGAAATAATTATGCTCTCATGAGCACAGTAACTCTTTCTCACTTTCCGCCTCCCAATTTTAGGAATCTTTTCTGTTCCCGCTTTGTCCTTTATCGGCCTCCTCCAGTGCAATCCTCATTCACTTCCTCTTGTAGCTTCTGCTAACCTGCTTGCTCTCATCTGTGTGTTCCAGCTGTTTGCGGCTCTTACAGTCCTCACGGAACTGCCTTTGAGCTTGGCAGATGGTATTCCCTCTGCAGAGAATGTCCTTTTTCCCCATCTCACCCCCCTGCCTCTCGCATGCTCACAGCCCACTCTACCATTTCAAGCTCTGCTGTTTCTCCCTTTTAAATGCCTCCTGGCTTGAAGCCTTCTCTCACCAGTGCTCTGGTGAGAGATCCCATACCCCACACTACTGCCCTGTGTGTCTCCCCAGCTTTGTACTCACCCTGGTAAGCCAGTTATTCTTTTTTGGTGTGCTTCTCCAAAGGGTTTCGGTTTGACAAGGACAGGGAGTGTACGCGTCTACACTGTAGGTGTCTAACCAGTGTCCCAGCTGACACACAGCAGGTTCCTGCTCACATGTGTTACTGAGGATTACCTGAGATGCCTTCGGGAGGCTCCAAATCTTACTTTACATTTTTCTTCTTTTTCTTCCAGAAAATGTTAGTTTTTCAGGATTGGGAATTTTTCAGTTTACAGAATATTACACTGAAGGAACAGAAGAAAAATGAGATAGTACAGTGTAACACCTCTTCACACCCATAATAAACTAATTCTCAGAATGGGAAAGCATGTCAAGGGTGTCTAAGTTGAGTCTTAGACAATTTCTTGAAACATGGGCATAGTCTAGGGCGAGTGGTGCTTTTTGCCCATGCTCACTGCCTGGAAACATAGGAAATGATGCCGATTTAACCCCGTACTGGAGTAAGACAGAGAGAGAGTTGGCTCTGGCCTGGAGGATGTTGGCTGTCCCTTAAGGGTTTAGGAGTTGGTACCTTATATCCTAATGGCCCTGTAAAAAATCAGGACACACTGCTTGGGGCAGTCATATTATGGACTATCCTGTGACTATTTGTTTATTGACCCAAATGTCTATCTGGTGGGTGGGCTTTTGAAAGCAACACAAATTGTTCTTGTATTTTGGTTTTGAGATAAGTGATATAAAGTCAACTGTGTTGCTTTAGGAAGTACGGTTGGGTGGGAGAGAAAATGAGAGAATCTCCAGGAAGCCCCTGAATTGTGGATCTCTTAGAGGCAAGTACTAGGGTCCAGGTCAAGAAGTGACCCGAGGCTCTTTAGTCCTCCGTACTGTCTACGGTGTGTGGTAGACACATACTTCTTTGTATATAAGAGTGTTTGAAGCTGATAAGGATGAGGATCAACTTCCAGACTTCCTCTTTCTCCCAGTACAAGTCATTTTAGATGCCCAGTAATGCTTGCTTTGGCTACATACAAATTAAATGTAACATCAGTTGAATCAACTGTAGTCATTGGCTTTATCCCTAATTACCAAGTACAATGATAATTCCTAACCTAAAACATCTGAGTTTCAAGCTTAACTTTATTTCCTGGGAAGATTATACAAATAGTATCACTGTCAGTGTGTGTGTGTGTATGTGTGTGTGTGTGTGTGTGTGTGTGTGTGTGTGTTTGTATGTTTGTGTGTGTGTTTGTGTGTGTTTTATACAGCATGGTAGTTGGATAAATGAGCCAAAGAATGAAAGTGAAGGAGGACATTTAGAGATGAATTTTTAATTATATGTGTGCACATGTGTCTATGTATGTACATGGGTGTAAATGCTGGAGTTGGAATGGTTGTGGGTGCCTGACATGGGGGCTGGGAACTAAACTCAGGTTCTCTGCCAGACCTGTAGGAATGTCTAACCATTGACCATCTCTTAGCCCCAGGGAAGTATGAATGGTACTTACCTTGTTTCCTGGGATATGTATTCTGTGTTGTTCTCCTCTCCCGTTCCTAGAACAATGAGAAGGCAGTTGTTTGATACCGACTTGAAAAAGATGTATTTATTAACTTACATGTGCACGTGTTTCTGTGTGAGTGCAGCTGTGTGTATGGGTGCTCCCAGGGGACAAAAGAGATCAGATCCCCTGCAGCAGAGTTGTAGGTGGTTGTGCACCACCTGATGTGGGTGCTGGCAAATGTCCTCTGAAAGAACTGCAAACCTCTTAACCACACAGCATCTCTCTAACTGATGCTGTTTTTCTTAAAATCACCTGTGCTGGTGTCTGCCCTGAGTGTTTCTTTCTCTTCCTGTCTCTAACCCATGACCATCAATTGAACTCTTGTTCATTCTTCAAGACCCAGAACTTCACAGAGCCTTCATCATTACTTTAGCCAGAAACAAGTTGTCCATGGTTGTATGTCTTTTCCATCTTAAAGTTCCTCCCATGTATCACATTTTCTTATGTAGGCATAGAGGGCCTGTGTGGTGATAGCAGATAAAAATTCAAATTCAGTTCTACCCTTATTTTACTGTCTCCTGAGACAGGCTGCCCATCAGTGGGCCTTGGTTTTCTTATCTGTAAGTGAAAAGCTGGATACCAGCTTTCCTTCTACTGCTCTACTGAATGGGAGATGTCTGGGATGCAGGCATCAGACAGGTTTAGACCACATCCCTGGCATCTCAGGGGTGAGGCTCACTGCTTCTCCTCACTGCCCACTCCCCGCTCCTCATTCACCTGGTCTTAAATGTGCAGAGACTTGACTGAGAACTTATGCAGAGGAAGTCTTTGTCTGTAGCTTGCCATTGATTGACATTTCCAGGGAATAAAGCACTTTAAAACTGACATTTTTCCTGTTGGCCCTCAGCTACTATAAAAATAGTTCTACCACATTCTTTAAAGATGGATTTTAGTATCTGTGCCTGTCAAGGACAGAACCATGGTTTACAGAAAAATTAGCTCTTACCCAGGTCTTAGAAATGAACGTGTGACAATTTTGGATTCTTTTCTACTGTTGACTTTGGGCCTGCTATGACTTCTTGTCTTCTGGTGTACCCAGTGGCATAGTCAAGGACCCCAGGCTGAATCCTCTCCCCTGATTTACAGTGTCTGTACCTCCTTGCCATTGAGCAGAAGTCCCTTATGAGGTTATCTGCCAGCAGTTTTGCTGCTAGTAGCTCTGTGCTACTGGGCAAGCTTCTTAGCTTCCCAAGGCTTTGTACTTCTTCCCCTGTAACATGGGAACATAGGGACCATGGTACACACCTGTCATGCTTGTATCAGGAGACAGAGGCAGGAGAACTGCAAATTTGAGGCCAAGATAGGCAGTAAAATAAGACCCTCCCTCCATGAAACAAACTGTCATAAGAACTAAATGAGATGATTCACATGATTCATGTGTGTGTGTGTGTGTGTGTGTGTGTGTGTGTGTGTGTGCGCGCACAAGTGCACATTCATATTAGATACATATGTACATGTGTGTATGTGGGTGGGTGTGGAAAGCAGAGCATTGACATTGGGTGGCTTCCTCAATCATTCTCTATCTTATTTTGTTAGACAGGCTCTCTCAATGAATCTGGAGCTTCAACTTGCCTGGCTGGCCAGCAAGACCCAGGGATTCTCCTGCCTTTGTAGTTACAGGCATGTTCCACTTTGCCTGGCTTTGTATGTGAGTAGTAGGGATCCACACTCAGGTCCTCCAGCTTACACAACACTTACTAAGTTGTCTCTCAGCCCTTGTGACTCTCTTATGCTGTTGATTATTCGTCTTTCCCAGAGAAGATAATGTTTAATGTTGTGCGTACTTGAGTATTTTAGGTTCTCTTCTACAGTATGATTCTTGAATTCTGAACTCTGTTCACATAAATGCTCTTCATGCTGAAGCCAGACTCATGAGAGAGGTGCCTCTCCTGCAAAGGAATCTCACAGTCTTCTCATCTCTGTGCAAGTGTAGGTGATACTGCCTTGGTTTCTAATGGCCCCTACCGTCCACCATGTTAGGTAGCACTCTGCTCACCAATAGCTCAGGCCTCTTAGTATGGTACTTACATCTTTTATTTGCCTCAGTACATTCTTTAATCTATTCCTTCATCTCTCTGTAGGTCTTTTGAGGCTTTCTCAGGGCCTGACCTCATGCAGGGTGTCTGACCAGTCCTGTTGTATACACTCCCATTCACTTCAGTCAGCTTTCATGGGTACAGACAGAGTTCTCTCCAAATTTTGGCTTCGTTCTATCCTGTTAGAATGTTTGCTCATGCTAACAATGGCTACTGACTGTTCTCTTAGGGAATGCTCTCTCATCCTTCTGCTCTTCTGGACAGATTTAAGGTGTATTATGAATGTATCTGGAAGCCTGTGATGTGTGATATCTCAAATACCAATCCTAACCAGAAGGTAGATGAGCACATTAGTGGGTACATGCAGTCCTTAGTCCTTATCTTCCTCACTCTTGGGATGGCAAAAAGGACCCATATCTTCCCAATTTTTGTAAGTAATATAGACATTGCTTTTAAAATGTAAATGTGGTAGATACCTCCTTTGTAACACATTTGACTATCAAACATCTATCATGGGAACTTTCTAGCAGGAAGATTGTAATAACAAGTGGTCAAGATAAAGTAATTTCAGAGAGGAAACGAAAATTCGACCATGAATGACAGGAGGGGTTCAACACACAGCCAGGTTAAGGGTTGTCTGTCCTGCTCAGACCTGTGGAAAGGCTTTAAGGCAGGAGTAATCTTACAGCCAACCCCATGGCTGGTCACATAAGAACAAAAATCCAGTCTTCTGGCACCAGAGGAACTTGGTAGAAATGTGGACTACTGAAGAAAGCAGGCCAAAGAGACCAAGAATGCCTACTGCATCTACACTGTGTCTGGGGCAGGTTCTGAAGAGAGGCAGTCAGCTATGCAAGGAGCAGTAGGCTAAATTAGTGCTAGCTTCTGAGAAGATCCACTGTGTCACAGAACCTTTGTGTCTCCTCCAGAGTCACTCATGGGAATCCTAAGCACCTAAGCACCAAGTTGACAGTGGTAAGGGGTATTTCTAATCACTGGAGTTGGTTAGATTGTAAGAGAGGATCCTCCTGCATAGGATTAGTGCCATTAAGAAAGGGCCCTCGAGGGTTGATTTATCCTTTTAGCCTTGTGAGCACCCAGCCAGATGTTGGCTATGTGCACATACACCTCACTAGATCCCAACTGTGCTGGAACCTTGATCCTGGGCTTCTCTGTATCCAGAGTGGAGAAATAAATGTTTGTTATTTATAAGCTAAGAGAGTGCAGGAGGCATAGAGAGAAGGGAAGAAGAAAAAAGGACAAGCAGGGGAGGGAAAAGAAAGGCAGGTCAGCTTTGACTGTGACACTTGGACACATTTTCAATGCTCTGAGAGTCTATGGAAGTGACAGCTTTTTGTGAAAAACAAGTTCTGTCTTGTTGTTAAGACTGTCACTTTGTCTGTCACATGGAGAATGGACTGTGGTAAAAGAACACTGCAAAGGCTTGCCAAGAGCCATGGCAGCTGCCTACAGAGCAGCAGCAGGGTTGGACATAGGAAGTATTTATGTGCCAGTGCCTGGTAACTCATCACTGCTGTGTCTCCTGCTGGTGTTTATACTGCCTCTGATTGGAGGTCCTTTAGGTTGATTAGAAAAGTGCCATTTGGTCTGGAAAATTGGCTCAGCTATTAAGAACACTTCCTGCTCTTGCAGAAGACCTGGATTTAGTTCCCAGAACCCATCTGGTGGCTCACAGCCATCCATAACTCCAGTTGTAGGGAATCTAATACTCTGTTCTGACCTCCACAGGCACAAGGCACATACGTAGCAAACATATGTGCATGCAAGCAAAACACTCATATAGATAAAATAAATAAATCAGAAAAAATATTTATATTTGGAAAAAAAAAGAATATGCCATTGATCACCTGTGAGCAGTTGAGTTTAGTGAGTTGAAAAGCTAATTTTTGTCTGAACTTCTCAAATACAGGGGTGTCCATGAACATTCTCTTTTATAGTAGCTGCTGCACTGTGTCCAGGCTCCCTGGTGCCTCTCTACCTACACAGCTGGTGCCAATGGCTTGCCCAGCCTCTCCTGGGCATGTGCAGGTAAATCTTTGGGTACAATATAGAACTTCTGCTCTGGTACAATTGTCTATGTCCTATGACTGAATTGAGGTTGAGAGCATTTAATTTACCTGTCCTTAATTTAAGGGGAGAAAACTGAGGCCTACAAAACATATCAGCCTGTGCAAACTCTTTTGTAGGGAGACCACCTTTGCTGGCACATGGGCCCATGCTTGATTCATATTTATTCTTTTAAAAAATACCTTCTTCTTGGCCTGTAATTGTAAATGATTTGCAAGACTTTTTTTTTAACCATTCCTGTTCATCCCAATGATAGAAAATGTATTGCTTTTTTGATATCTTATGTAAATAATAGAGGGCTGAATCAAATATATCAATGGAAAGTACTCCCACGAGGAAGATGAATTCTCCTACTATATGTCAGTTTTATGTAGATAAGGCTTTGCATCCTATTAGACAGCTTTATACTCATTTATATATTTCTCATTATATGGATGATATTCTTTTTGCAGGTCCTAACTTGGTAGAATTAGAAAATGTTTTGCACATTTTAGCCTTTTTTTTGCCTTTTAATTTTTTTGTCCTATTTATTTATTTACTTACGTATTTTGGTTTTTCGAGTCAGGGTTTCATTGTGTAGCCCTGTCTGCTCTGGAACTCACTCTGTAGACCACTTGGGTATGCCACCACTGTGGGATTTATTTATCTTTCTAAAACCTAGCTTTGACTGTCTCATACTTTATAGCCTGTCTTTTAAATTTAATGACCCAGGCAATTCCCTACATTTTCAAAAAAAAAAATCATAGGATAATTTTTAGTCATGCTGTTGTATTATATTATACAGTATGAATGGACTCTAGCTGTCCCTAAAAAAAATTGTTTCTAACATGCTGCTATAAATGATTATGCAGAAGTGCTTCAGAATCCTGGAAGGCTGCAGAATCTGGGAAGTGATTCAGATTCCTGTTTACTCACCAAGTGGCACAGTCCTCAATCAGGAAATAGTTTCTTTTGAAACCACTTATTGTATTAATAAATTTAATAACCCTGCAGGTAAGGCAGATGGCAGCATACTCTATGGGTTGAGACTGTGGCCTCTCCTCAGTTTGTAAACATTGTCTCAGCTCTTAGTTTCCTTCTCCTCTCTTTTATAAGCAGTTGATCAAACCCAGGTCTTTGCACTTGCTGATCACATGTTCTTCTAATCCAGGCCTGGATGTCAGGCTCCTTACCTGAATGATGGTGGAGACTCTGCATCTAGAATGGCATCCTGTATTGGGTGAGGGCTGTAGATTAGGGGCTTTGGTCTTTTAGTTAAGTAACTAAAACTAAGCTGATATTAGGCGATGGAAGGCAGCTTTCAGTAATCATCTAAACACAAATAAGAAGGAAGCCTGCCTCCCAGACACTCTGTGCGTCCCATTGCTCTGGTGGCCCAGCCAGGCTCAGCTGGTGCATATGCCTGACCAGTGTTTGGGTGCCCAGTGCTGTGGAGGCTGTGTCTGTTAGAGGGATACTAAGAAGCAATAACAGCCACCATGGTTTGGGGAGGTTGATAGCACCAAGACACACTGGCCACTACCTGGATGACCAGCTGTAATTACACCTAGGGAACCCTGTGGGAGTCTAGTGCTACCTACCTGTGGCTAGAAGTAAGCATAGGGCCACACAGGCCAATGCTCCAGGAGGACTACAGGTGGTGCTACATGTTGGAATTTGGGATAGGCTGACTCTTATAGTCATCAGTCAGCCAGAACTCATGCTATGGCTCTAGACTCGGGTCTAGCAAACCTCCACTGGCTTACTGGACTTTGTGATATCCTAGAATTAGGTTGCCAGATTTAGCAAATTAAAGTATAGGATAGCAGATAAGTTTAAATTGCAGATTATTCTTTTTAGAATAAACATGTCTGTGTGTGATTTGTTTTTTATGCCAAAATGTTACTTGCTATTTATCAGAAATACAGATTTTATTAATGTCCTCTATTTGACCTGGCAACCCTAGTATATCCAAGGAGAACTTGTGTAGGTCCAGCATGGTAAAGAGAGACCTTGTTCAAGTCTGGTCAATAGCAATTTAACAATTGTTTTAAAATGTAACAACTAGTTTGGCTTATACATGCGTAAATAATCCCCTATTCACTTAGTGTCTTAGTTAGGGTTTCCATTGGTGTGAAGAGACACCATGACCAAGGCAACCCTTAGAAATGATAACATTTTATTGGGGCTAGCTTACAGATTTTGAGGTTCATTCCATTATCATCATGGTGGGAAGCATGGCAGCATCCAGGCAGGCATGGTGCTGGAGGAAATGAGAGCTCTCGTGTGGTTCCAAAAGCAAATAGGGAAGCCTGTCATCCTCAGGCAGGTAGGAGGAAGCACCTTATGCCCATTCCCACAGTGACACACTTCCTCCAACAAGGCCACACCTCCTCATAGTGCCATTCCCTGGACCAAGTACATTCAAACCACCACACTTAGGATCATGCCATAGTGAAAATGATTTGAAGAGTTTAAAGCTTTCAAGTATGTTAAAGAATTGCTCTCCTGTAATCTGCAATTTCACAGCTGTACTGAATTAGATTCTGAGGGAGGTTCTTGACGTGATCTTGATGTTAATATGTATATAACCACACAGCCTGTTCTTTGTTAGTCTTCTACATAGGTACTTGGGAGCACTGTGCCAGAGATGTTAGATAGCTAACCTTGGATGCTTGTTTTCTGGAACCTTGGGTTGAAAGACCCTCAGAAATCCACTCACTATCTCCATGGAGTGAAGTTTTCATTTTGAGCTTTCTTTTCTGTCCAACAATGTTCATCACACTCATATCAGACATTAAAGCAAAGCACTGTCTGTCTGTCCTCCCGCTGTGTCTGTCCATTGCCCCTTCAGCTGCATCTCAAGAAGGAAGGCTACAGCCCGGCCTCAAACCAAAATAGCTAAATGGAGCCTGAAACTGGTTGGTAGGATCAGGAAATAAGCATGGTGGTCAGAAAGGCCAGTTACAAGGCTGGATGCAAATAAGCTTCCACACGCTCAGTCCTCCTTGCTATTTTTGACTTTGCAAGTATCAAAATGTTCCCTGGTGCACACAATTAAATACTTGAAATAGATGTTAGAATTTAGAAGAACAGATACTTCACACAGTAAGTGCATTCTACATCTTTCTAGCTTCTTGAGACACATAGGACACATCCGTTTCTGTGGTTACCCTGCTGTGCAGCAGCCCTAAGCCTCTAAACTACAGTTTCGAGCCCACTCGGAACTTCCCCCACTCCATTAGCCCTGCTTCTTCAGCTTCTGGTTCCATACCTGCCTTATTGAGATCATATTATATTTTACATATGAATTAGATCATGTGCCTGGCTCATTTAACTTAGTATAGTGATCTTTAGTTTTATTCATTTGGCCACAAATAACAGGACTTATCACCTATTTTATGACTGAATAGTATTCCATTGTATGTAGGTATTGTATTTCCTTTGCCTTTTTATTGGTTGATAGGCCCTCTGATATTGATGTGCTGTTTCCATTTCTTGGATGTTGTGAATCTTACTACAGTAATCACTGGAATACAGCTGTCTCTGCAACATACAGATTTCATTTTGCTTGGCTATTTACCAGTTAGTCTTTCAGAAGAATGTAGAAATAGCTTGTAGATCTCCTGCATAATGCTTCTGATTACACCCTTCTGCTAATATGCTTTTAGATCTTGTGTTTTCCTTTGCAACAAATAGGCTATTTATATTCGTTGCCTGTCTCCCACTATTTCAGTGCTGTTAAGAGGTAGGAGTTATGTAATATGACTGCTTTTTCATGTTTTGTTTGGTGATTTAACAGCTTCCCTCTGACGATTTATATCCTTGTGTTCTCCCTGTCATAGTTGTCTCTGAGCCACTGTATCATACTTTATCTGTTGATAAACATTTGAGCAGTTTCCAGTTTAAGGCAGTATGAGCAGTCTCTTTCTTACGTTTGGTCTGACCTGGGCAGATGGGTTTTATGCTTCCACTAAGGAACACATTCTCCACCTTCCTCCTACGTTTTCTTCTAAAAGTAGCGGGCTTGCTTTTCATGGTTCATTCTTTCATCCACCCAGATTCCGTTTCCTGAGATTTGGGGCCACACTTATTTTCACACAGCTAACCATTTCCCTGCCATTATTTAAGGACAACTATGTCTTTGTGGCTTACCTATAATGCCTCCCATGGCTCCCAGGTTTCTGTTGCATGGTTGGCCTTCTCCTGTGGCTGTACACATTCCTACTTGATGCTTCTCTGTTTAACCTGCTCCAGGATGGGTAAATATATGCTCCAGCTCAAGGCTGGAGAGGCAACGAGCGCTGCCACAGTCTTCTCTGTGGCTTCTGTTGTATGTTGTCCTCACCCCCATTTAGCGTGTGTACATGGGAGGAGGATTGCTTGACTATGTCTGTTTTCTGCTTTAGCAGATATTACTGAAGTTTTTCAAAATGGTATGCAGTATTGTTCTTCCAGAATAAAAGTTCCAGCCCTTCTCTCATCTTTGGCATAATTTGACATTGATACCATGGCAGCCTTTCTTCCTTCTCTGTCTTCTTTGATGTTTCTTGCGTGTGTGTGTGTGTGTGTGTGTGTGTGTGTGTGTGTGTGTGTGTGTAGGGAGGGGAGGGAGAGAGGAGTGGTGTCATTTTCTGTTTTATAATCGGACACCTCTTCATAGTTTTGACAACCATCTGTATCTTTTGTCATTGTTCCCACTGAAATGAGATGGAGCGAACTGGAAGATAATTAAGTCATTGGAGGTGCTGCCCTTAGAAAGGATTAGGTCTTCTGGAAGAATGGGTTATTTCTCATAAGAATGTCCTTTATAAAAGGAGCATGACTGGCCCCTCCCCAACACTCACTTCCTGTCCCATCGTGCTTCTGTCGTCCACAGTAAAACTTTTA
The DNA here is from genome assembly GCA_019843815.1 of Montemys delectorum. Lineage (NCBI taxonomy): Eukaryota > Metazoa > Chordata > Mammalia > Rodentia > Muridae > Montemys > Montemys delectorum. Next base: position 21,738 of record JADRCD010187242.1, on the reverse strand, counting down.
CCAGGCCTGAGAAAAAGTCAGTATCATGCTCTTGAGTATCTAGAACTTTGACCTTACTGAACATCTTCTTCAAACAAATTACCCAGCCCCAGCTCCATGGAAAATGGATTAATTCAATGACATGGAAATATGCCATAGAGTAATGCTCTGTGTAATGCAGCCTTGTTTGTTGGATGAATTGTAGATACCACAAGAAGATCAAAACAAAACAGAAGCCTTTCTGATTCAAGCATAGTAGTGGACTCCTGTAATCTCCATTCTTGGCAGGTGGAGGCCAAAGATTAAAATATGAGGCCAGCCCGGCCTACCTAGTAAGCAGAAGGCCAACCTGGGATGTATAGTGAGCCCTTATCCCAGTCCGCACTCCCAAAATAAAAACCAACCACTCTTATCCCTTTCTGCTTTAGTAAGTGAAGTTCCGTTTTTTTGTTTGTTTGTTTATTTCCAGCAGGACTCTGAGAGAGTAATGATAATCACCGGACCAAACATGGGTGGGAAGAGCTCCTACATAAAACAGGTTGCACTGGTTACGATCATGGCTCAGATCGGCTCCTACGTTCCTGCAGAGGAAGCCACAATTGGGATTGTGGATGGCATTTTCACAAGGTAAGTGTTCATTCTCTTTGAATGTATCTCTTTAATATAAGCCAGGGCCACATTATCACACAAACTCTCTTTTTGTGTATACATTTGAGTTGAATGGGTTTACACTCAACTCTTAAGGTTCAGGAGCAGAAGTCATTTGTCATCGCATATGTTGATATGGAAGAGACCTAGGGTGTCATTTCCCTGAAGAACTTTTTTTTTTCCTCCAAATATTTTAAATGAGTTCTTTAAATACAACTTTAAAGAGAGAATCAATATCTACTCTCAAGCTTAGCTGAAAGGCTGTGAAGAAATGGAAATCAATATTTAAACAGAAAAAAGACATTGTCGTGTGCCTTCCAGCGTGGGAAACTGAAACCTGTTCCCTCTTCATTGTTGAGACAGAAGTACCAAGCAAGATTGTTAATTCACATTTATTTCTACTCTCAAACATTGCATAGTTACTGGCCAAGGCTTACTAATTTCAATTTGTAAACTTAATTTCATGCTTTTTTAGCAATGTGAGTAGAGTATCCTAGTTTTACTAAAAAGAACTTGCAGATTACCCATTTCATATCTCACAATCTATCAGTTCTTGAGTAGTCTGTATTTCTTGTGTGATATGTTTGAGTAAATACTGAATATGTAAACATAACACTATGCAGTAACCAAGCTCTCTGTGCAGCATGTTTGTTACTGTCCAGCTTCGTGGTTACACACTTGTGGATCAAACCAGAATTTACTATCACAGTATTAATGAATCTGAGCAGACACTGTAATGCCTTAAAATCTGCACATTGAAAGAATCTTTTGACTTTGAGGGCCTTTCTGAAGGGTGTGCTCATTAGTCAAGGAAGGAAGGAAGGAAGGAAGGAAGGAAGGAAGGAAGGAAGGAAG
>JADRCD010187242.1:0-20246 GCA_019843815.1 Montemys delectorum | reverse complement strand
AAGGAAGGAAGGAAGGAAGGAAGGAAGGAAGGAAGGAAGGAAGGAAGGAAGGAAGGGTTCATTCAGACTGAATGGCACATGCAGGCATCAGCATTAGACACAGGGAGGTAAGGAACTGAAGGCAGGCCCTCCAGGAGAGCCCAAAGTAAGGCAGGGCTTGGTGAGAGTAATACGAGTTGTCAGAGGTGACAGTGCTGTGCACTGTCCGGGTACTGGTTGAAAGAGGGGAAGAGTGTTATAATCTGTTTGCTGCTGCTGAATCAATACTACAAACTAGAGGTGAGAGGGAAGAGAAATGGAGGGGGAGGGAGGGAGAAGGGTGGACGGATGCACCTGCATTCATATGCATATGGAAGCCAGAGGTCAACTTCAGATGTTCTTTATGAATCAGGAACTATTCATCTCATTTCTTTGAGATGGGGTCTTTCAGTGAGACCTGGAGTTTGGTAAGCTAAGCTGACTGACCAGCAAGCCCCATATTAGTCTTCTGAGTGGGTTTCTCCACGTGTTATATTTATAAATCCATCTGCATGGATATATATGTTTCTAGGCCTCTGCTTATGTTTTATGCATGTGCACACATTCCTTGGTGAGTATTTAGCATGATTTCAGTGTTTTACAAATGTAAACAGTGTTGGTACATGTTGGTACCTGGGGCATAAGCAATGGCTCCAGAAGATACAATGGCTTGGCTCAGCCATCCCAACTCAGCAGTGAAAGGCAGACAGGGGAGAGAAGCAGATACAGGAATGTGAACCCCCATGTCTATCCTCTAAGTACTGAGTTGAGCTTTAGGTTTAAACAAAAAAAAAAAAAAAGGGTTGAAGCTCAAGAGAGGTTCGCATGGTGGTTTTGGTGAAAGTGTGATCTGGTTGATTTTCTCAGTGATGGTGACTTGAAGAAGTCCTACCTATCTGGTTTGCAGGTGACGACTGTCCCTGCTCTGAGCCTCAGCCTCTGTGTCATATCATTCCTGTGGTAGCTTTCCTGAAGCCTGTTAGTTGGCAGGGAGTTTTAGTTGCTTAGATACAGAATAAAAGCAGAGGCACTGGGCTTTCATCCTGTTCTCCGTTACATTGTGGGTCCAAGTGAAGAATGAATGCTTTTGAGCAAAAGCAGCTTCTAGAGTGTCTGTGGCACTGACTTATACATCCTGTCCTGTTCATAAGTGAATTTCCCCATCTCACCTGTATTGAGGGTAGAATTGCTGGGTTATAAGGAACATGTATCTTTCAAATTCCCCAAGGAGGCCATGCCAGTTTAGGAGCAGCAGCATGTGAATTTGGCCTCACATTTAATGTAAAATTAGAATACGGATGTTCTTAAGATTGCTTGTAGGAACATGTTCATTTCTGTTGTTTTAATTTCCTTTATATGAAGTACCATCTGGTAGATTTTCATTGTTTTTGATGCTAGGGAGATTATTCCCCTCCCCCATGTACACACTGTGCTTATTTACAAAAGATTCAGAGAGTGCCCTGTCTAGGTTTCCTCATGCCTGCCAGGTTATAAGCCAGTGGCTTCTTTGTCCTTCATCCCCTTTTGGCTTCCCCGCCCAAACAGCAGAGTGTAATTCAAGGCTCAGGTGTGGAAGTAAGTTTGATCTAGTTTGACTTGCTCTGATATGGGAGGATTTCTCTTTGGGCATTCTTCAATAGCTACTTGTTTAGATTGCTACTTTCTAAGCCCAGTTCTTATGATTTTTAGCTGGAATCTCTGAGGTGCTAACCAAGCAGTGGCACTTTAAAAGTTCATGTCAGGGATGGAGAGATGACTTAGATTAAGAGCACTGACTGACTGCTCTTCCAGAGAGGTCCTGAGTTCAAATCCCAGCAACCACATGGTGGCTCACAACCATCTGTAATGGGATCTGATGCCCTCTTTTGGTTTGTCTGAAGAGAGCAATAGTGTACTCATATACATAAAATAAATAAATAAATCTTTCAAAAAGATAAAAGTTCATGTCAGAGCAGCCTCAAATTAGAAAATTACCACTGCTTTGTAATCTTTACTTTGTATGCATTGTAATTCTTCCAGTAAAAGTAAGTGGTTCTTCAAATTAAATCATTGTTACTCAAAAATCCTTTTTGTGGCCATTGAGAAATACACTATAGCTAAACTAAATAAGATATTTGCATAAGATTTGGCTCCAGACTTTAAGCTGCTTGTTTTATGTCATATTGGACATCTGGAACATTGGGCTTAAATGTGTATACTCCATAATTATCAGTGGCATGTCTGCTGTGGCCCATGAGTGCTGTAGGAAGTGAATGGAGAGGAAAACTACAATCGGGCAGATGGTTGGGCATCTTCTTTCTTGACTATTATAAGGTCACATGACTAAGGAATGATGTCCTTAGTCATTAGCAGATCTTTTTTAAAATGGGTTTTTGGCCAACATCTATATTTGGCTTTAAGTGATGTATTTAAATCAGTATATTGGGATTTATGTGCTCATCAGTGAGATGCGTGTTTCCAAGGATCATTAGCATGTGAGAGCATCACTGAGATCAGATTTGTTTGTCCTCCTGATGCCTTATACAGCTTCTTAGATTCAGTAATTAATTTTGAGAAAAACAATGAGTTATTAAGAGTGATTAGGAAGTCATTTAAGAAAAACAAAACAATTGCCATCTCTCATCATCATTTCTGGTGATTCCAGTGAAATGTTTTGGACAGAGTGTTTATGATAACTGGACCCTGGTGAATAATATGATGGTGTGCTGCCCCCCCCCCACACACACCCATTCTATCCACACCTAGCCTCTGTGACCCCACTGTATTCAGTGTGGCATGAGTGTGTTTGTCCTGAAATAGAATTTAAGGGTAATGGGCCTCAGGGCTTATATTACGTCACGTTTACTTTTGAGCAGAGAGCAAATTCATTCATCCAGCAACTCAGCAAATATTTGTTGGACACAAACTGTGAAGGATGCGCACAGTGCATCCTTCAGGGGAAGAAAGAAAGCCTCTCAAGTGAGCATGTGTCTTCTCAGTTGTAAATGTCCACACTCAAGACCCCATGAGAGATGGCATTTACAGAAGCAAACTCTTCTTCAGTGGCTTCGGGAACAGTGCCTTGGGAAGGCCTCTGGTGTGTTGTGTAATGATGGTGGAAGTGTGGATTTAATACCTCTACTTGGGTCAAAGTTTCCCAAAGGTTTGGTGTGGTTTAGTTTCAAAGCATATCTAGACAGATCGCTGCTTGCAGCTCCCCAATGTACTGTTCAGGTACATTGTAAGGAGGGGACCCTTAAGAACTCTGGTTTTCTCTTTTTGTTTTTTAAGACTTTTATTTAGTTGAGAACAGTTTTAAGTTCACATTAAATTTTGAAAAAAAAAAAAATAGAGACTTTTCCCCAGAGGCTCTTGCTTCCTTGTACATGCAGAGCTGCCCTGTCAGCCTCGCCTGGCAGAGTGGTCCAAGGAGTGAAGGTACGCTGCTGAGTAGTCATCACCCAGAGCCCGTGGTTTACATGAAGGCTCCTTTCAGTGTGGGACAGAGTCACTGTCCTGAAAATCCCCTGTGCCCGCTTCTTCACTCCTCCCTCTCCCCACTGCTGGTACTCATGGATCCTTTTACACTACATCCATAGTTCTGTTTTTTCTTGGAGCATCGTGTAGCAAATGGAACGTGGCCTCTTGCTCTGTAGGCTTCTTTCTCTGGGCAATTGTATTGATGTTTCCTCTAGGTCTTCCAGGGTTGGTAATGTATTTCTTTTACTGGTGGGTGGTAGTCTGTTGCCTGCATTATCACATTTTATACTGGCTTACCATTTCCACACTAAAAGTCATCGGAATTACTCAGGAAGTTTAACAGTTAGCAATAATTTGCTAAGAACAAGACCTTAAACATCCACATGTGGAATTTTATGTAGACATGTTTTTAACTCCTTTGGCAAGGATCAGAAAGCATACTCGATCAGTCCTGTGGCAGTGTATGTGTGTTTGCTTTTGTGTGCAGTATTTGCCTCATATGTACAAAGCTACTACAAGTGAACAAGCAAAACTAAAGCTAAGAAATCTTTAGGTATAATAATAACAATAATAATAATAATAATAATATAATAAATTTGTTGGAATACATTCAGCTCTTTATCTGTTACTTATTCATCTATTTCAAGGTCTCACTGTGTAGCCCAGGCTGGCCTAAAACTCACCATCTTCCTACCTCAGCCTCTGAAATACATGGATTGCAGGCATGTTGCTAAACCCGGCTGTACTTGTAGTTTGTAAAGTGACACTTGTAACTATAGAAAGTTATTTGGAACAAAATAACATTCTGACTCGTGGGTATAATATGTACAGTATATGATGACAGTTGATGTGCGGGCACTTCAGGTACTTGATGTTGTTTGTGGTGGGTATGCTTCACTTTTAGTCTCTTAGTTCTTTTGAAATGAACAGCAGTCTGTACTCAATGCTGTGCACTGGAATGCTAAAGAAAGTCCTTATTTTTGGTTTATGACCCTGTGTTCTCCACTGATACTAACCTAGTCTTTCCACACCCAGCCTCTGTGACCCCCATTCCTTACACACCCAGCCTCTGTGACTCCCATTCCTTACACACCCAGCCTCTCACTGAACCTGGAGCTCCCAGATTCATGTTCCTGTGACTCAGGTTCAGCCTGGTGCTGACATCTGGACTCAGCCTCTCCAGTCTGTGCAGTGAGCACTGTACTGACTGAGTCATTTCTGCCTCAGCTCTTGTCTTTTTTTTTCTTTTTTCTTTCTTTTGGACATTGCCTCTCTCAAGCCTTACAGTGGTGATCCTCCTGCCTCAGTTCTGGGATTATAGGTGTGCACCATAGCACCCAGCTCTAGGTATCATAGCTGTTTGTAATTTTGTTCCATTATGGGGTAATTAATGTTTATGTCTAACTAAAAGCACTGTCAATAGGCAGGTGAGTGAAGATTGGAGTTCTTCTTTATATTTTATGTCCTCTAAGTACTATTTGATGCTTTCACATAGTTTAATAATTACAGCTTTTTCTCTTCTTAGATTTTATGATTTTAGATTCTTTTTGATCCCCATTGTGTTTTTATTTTTGTTGTTGTTGTTTTTTTTTAAAGTATGGGCCAAGTGTGGTGGCATACATCTTTAATTCAAGCACTCAGGAGGCAAGAGCAGGCGGATCTCCGCAATTTCAAGGCAGGCCTCGTCTGCCTTGCAGGACACCTAGTGCTGTATAGTGAAACTCTGCCTCAAAACAAACAAGCAAAAAAATTATAGAGTATTTTATTACTGAGTAGGTTACCTTTTGTTCAAGTTATCCAGAAAATAAGAAGCTTCCATGCCCATACTGGACAGAACTCTGGAAATATTTTAGCAGGGTAGAATAAATGGGAAAGAGTTCAAAATACTTAAACATCTTGAAAAACCTCCTAAGTAAAGGATACAATGTGCTATTGCCTTGTAATTCTCTTTTTTTTTAATTTTTTTATTAGATGTTTTCATTATTTACAATATCTCCTTTCCCAGATTCCCCTCCAAAAGAAAAAATAAAAATAAAATAAAATAAGAAAAAAATAAAATAGAAAAACAAACAAACAAAAACTAAAACAATCCCCTGTTCCCTCCCCCTCCCCCTGCTTGCCACCCCACCCTCTCCCGCTTCCTGGCCCTGCCATTCCCCTACACTGGGGCATAGAACCTTCACAGGGCCAAGGGCCACTCCTCCCATTGTTGACTGACTTGGCCATCCTCTGCTATACACATGCTGCTGGAGCCACGAGTCCCCCCATGTGTACTCTTTGGTTTGAGTTTTAGTCCTTGGGAGCTCTGGGGGTACTAGTTACTTCATATTGTTCATACTAAGGGGCTGCAAACCCTTCACCTCCTTGGGTCCTTTCTCTAGCTCCTTCATTGGGGACCCTGTACTCAGTCCAGTGGATGGCTGTAAGCCTCAACTTCTGTAATAGTCGGGTCAGAGCCTCTCAGGAGACAGCTATATCAGACTTCTGTCAGCCAGCACTTCCTGATATCTACAATAGTGTCTGGATTTGATGACTGAATATGGGAAGGATTCCCAGGTAGAACAGTCTCTGGATTGTCAGTCTCTGCTCCATAGTTTGTCTCTGAAAATCCTTCCATGAGTATTTTGTTCCTGCTTTTATGAAGGAACGAAGTATCCACACTTTGGTCTTCCTTCTTGAGTTTTTTGTGGTTTGTGGATTTTACTTTGCATATTCTGATCTTCTGGGCTAATAAATAATCCCTTATCAGAGAGTGCATACCATGTGTGTTCTTTTGTGATTGGGTTACCTCACTCAGGATGATATTCTCCAGATCCATGCATTTCCCCAAGAATTTCATAAATTCATTGTTTTTAATAGCTGAGTAGTACTTCATTGTGTAGATGTACCACATTTTCTGTATTCATTCCTCTGTTGAGGGGCATCTGAGTTGTTTCCAGTTTCTGGCTATTATAAATAAGGCTGCTATGAACATGGTGGAGCATGTGTCCTTATTACATGTTGGAGCATCTTCTGGGTATATGCCCAAGAGTGGTATAGCTGGGTCCTCTGGTAGAACTATGTCCAATTTCCAAAGGAACCGCCACACTGATTTCCAGAGTGGCTGTACCAGTTTGCAATCCCACCAGCAGTGAAGTAATGTTCCTCTTTCTCCACAACCTCTCCAGCATCTGCTGTCACCTGAGTCTTTTATCCTAGCCATTCTGACTGGTGTGAGGTGGAATCTCAGTGTTGTTTTGATATGCATTTCCCTGATGACTAAGGATGTTGAACATTTCTTTAGGTGTTTCTCAGCCATTTGGAGTTCATCAGTAGAGAATTCTTTGTTTAGCTCTATGCCCCATTTTTTAATAGGGTTATTTGGTTCTCTGGAGACTGACTTCTTGAGTTCTTTGTTTACATTGGATATTAGCCCTCTATCTGATATAGGATTGGTAAAGATCTTTTCCCAATTTGTTGGTTGCTGTTTTGTCCTATTGACAGTGTCTTTTGCCTTACAGAAGCTTTGCAACTTTATGAGGTCCCATTTGTCAATTCTTGATCTTAGAGCAGAAGCTATTGGTGCTCTGTTCAGGAAATTTTTCCCCTGTGCTTATGTGCTCGAGGCTCTAACCCACTTTCTTTTCTATTAGTTTGAGTGTATCTGGTTTGATGTGGAGGTCCTTGATCCACTTGGACTTGAGCTTTGTACAAGGAGATAAGAATGGATTGATTTGCATTGTTCTACATGCTAACCACCAGTTGAGCCAGCACCATGTGTTGAAAATGCTGTCTTTTTTCCACTGGATGGTTTTAGCTCCTTTCTCAAAGATCAAGTGGCCATAGGTTTGTGGGTTCATTTCTGGGTCTTCAATTCTATTCCATTGATCTACCTGCCTGCCACTGTACCAATACCATGCAGTTTTTATCACAATTGCTTTGTAGTACACCTTAAGGTCTGGGATGGTGATTCCACGAGAGGTTCCTTTATTGTTCAGAATAGTTTTGGCTATCCTAGTTTTTTTATTATTCCAGATGCATTTGCAAATTGCTCTTTCTAAGTCTGTGAAGAATTGAGTTGGAATTTTGATGGGGATTGCATTGAATCTGTAGATTGCTTTCAGCAAGATGGCCATTTTTACTATATTAATCCTGCTAATCCATGAACATGGGAGATCTTTCCATCTTCTGAGATCTTCTTCAATTTCCTTCTTCAGAGACTTGAAGTTTTTGTCAAACAGATCTTTTACTTGCTTAGTTAGAGTTACACCGAGGTATTTTATATTATTTGTAACTATTGTGAAGGGTGTTGTTTCCCTAATTTCTTTCTCCTCCTGTTTATCCTTTGTGTAGAAGAAGGCCTCTGATTTGCTTGAGTTAATTTTATATCCAGCTACTTTGCTGAAGTTGTTTATCAGGTTTAGGAGCTCTCTGGTGGAAGTTTTGGGGTCACTTAAGTATACTATCATATCATCAGCAAGTAGTGATAATTTGACTTCTTCCTTTCCAATTCGTATCCCTTTGATCTCTTTTTGCTGCCTAATTGCTCTGGCTAGGACTTCAAGTACAATATTGAATATGTAGAGAGAGAGTGGGCAGCCTTGTCTAGTCCCTGATTTTAGTGGGATTGCTTCAAGTTTCTCTCGATTTAGTTTGATGTTGGCTACTGGTTTCCTGTATATTGTTTTTAGGATGTTTAAGTATGGACCTTGAATTCCTGATCTTTCCAAGACTTTTATCATGAAAGAATGTTGGATTTTTTTGAAATGCTTTCTCAGCATCTAGTGAGATGATCATATGGTTTTTTCTTTGAGTTTATGTAGTGAATTATGTTGGTGGATTTCCGTATATTGAACCATCCCTGCATCCCTGGGATGAAGCCTACTTGATCATGGTGGATGACTGTTTTGATGTGTTCTTTGATTCAGTTTGCAAGAATTTTATTGAGTATTTTTGCATCGATATTCATAAGGGAAATTGATCTGAAATTTTCTTTCTTTGTTAGGTCTTTATGTGGTTTAGGTATAAGAGTAATTGTTTCTGTTGGTAAGATTCTTGTGTTTGCCTTTCGCCATCTGTTGATCTCTGGTGTTAGATTTTCTTGCTGTCTCTGGCTGGAGCTTGTTCCTCCTGTGAGTCTGTAAGCACTTCTGGAAGATCAGCTCTCCTCAGGTAAGACCTGTGAACAGTGGGCTGTGGATCAATTGTCCCTCCTGTGTCTTGCGGTCAGAACAAACCCTGGAGACAGGGTCTCCACTTGCAGGGAAGGGGCAGAGAGGGCTGTGGATCTGCAGAACCTCCTCCTAGGTGAAGAGGGAGGTAGAAAGGAGCCTCAGCTGCCTTGCTGCTGCTGCTTTCTAATTCTCTTTTCTGAAATACTGAAATGGGCAAACTCACAGTCAGAAAATAGAATGTAGTTCATGTGACTGGGAAGGCTGAGAAATGATTATTACTGGGAACAGAGCCTGTATAAAAGTGAGGGTCTAGAAAAGGGCAGTGGAGATGCTACCCACTGCTGCAGACACTCCTCCTACCTAAGAACCAGACACCTTCCACACAGAAAATAGTACATTTTTGTTACTTGCTTTATCACTACCTTTTTAAAGTGCTTGAGGTCAAAGAATCTCATTGTAACACAAGTAACTAATGTTTCATTTGATGGCTTAATATTTAAGCCCCGACCGAGCATAGTCTCCCTCATACAAGCATGTCCTTGCCAAGGCCAGCTCTGTGATCTGAAAAGAGAGAGGCTATATCATTTTCTATAACTGAGAAACATGGAGCATGCTAATTCACATATCAGTAAAAATAGTCTGTCAGAGTTTCCTGGAAGTGTTCTTGATTTTTAGAAACTGATTTAAAGAAGTAATCCTTGCCTTCTCCAGCTATGTTTTATGAAGCATTGTTGACCTATATACTAGTTATTGGATAGGAGGGTGGAGGGGGATTAGAAAGATTAGTCAGCTGCCACTCCTAAAAATACCGGTTGATTTTGTCTTCTTAATCACATAACTGTAACCTTCTGTCTGTTCAGAGTGAACTGACTCCAAGTAAAATGCTGAAGAATGCATTTTCCATTTTTACTACAATGGAGCGTAAACCAGACAAGCATGGTTACCTGTGGTCTAGAATTCCCTAAATCTCTAGCACATTTTAACACCTGAAAAACTTCAGAGTCATAATCCAGTAATATGTCTTGTGATTGTTGATTTAGACTGACAGAATGACTGAGGTGTGAGGTAGTGAGAGAGCATGGTTGACTAAAGGTACTGGATCAAAGAGAAAGATAGAAACACAAGGTAACATCAGATCTGTTGATTGTATTCAGCCAAACTCAAGTACAGAGACAGACATAGTGACGTGTTTTAAGTTAAGGAAGGCTAACAGTAAGTCCCTTTATCAATAAACCATTCCCATGTAACAGACCGTCCCTAGGTAACAGACAATCTGCACATAACAGACAGTTCCCATGTAACTTACAGCATCAGTGACTGGTCAATGAGCTGTCATTTCTGCAGTGTCTGCTCAGTAACATTAGGTTCTCTAGAAAAGGAGAATTATGATTGAAATTGTGCTGTCTCCTAGGCCAGTGGCTCTTAGACCATTCTTTAGGGAGCAGAGTGACTTTGCTTATATGAAAGGACTTAATCATAACTAAAAAGTTATTTGTAGCCACTGACCAGCCTAATTGGAGAAGCATAGTAAAATTCCATCCAAATATCCCTGACACCGTGTCTGGCTTTCTGGACAGAAACCTTACAAGGTTCTGGGCTTTGGTTGGGATTTCCAGAAGCATCTACTGCCATGATGGCTCTTATGGCACAGTCTGACACAGGGCTAGGGGCAATGAGTTCTGGTAGTCTCCTCGGGGAAGAGAGCTCTGAAGAGATCAGCAGGAGACTTAGGTGAGCAGAAATTAAAAGAATAGTAATAGAATCTTACAAAGTATGCTCCATTCGCCTTGGGTTTAATTATACCACCTACAAGTTAATATAGGAAGGGCATTTCTTACATTAACTGGGTTGGTCATTGTAAAAAAAAATAAATTTTAAAATGTAGTTTTTAACTGAATGGAAAATATAAATATTGTTGAAGCTAGGTGTTAAGCTTTAATTAACAACTCTCATATTATTATAAGCTGTCCATGGGCGCTTTAAAATTACTTCTGATATTTATCAAAAACACTTAATTTTTCATGTTTCTTACAGTTACATCTAATTTATTTTTTAATAAACTCAACATGTATAAGAATCTTAATTTTTATGGTCTCATATAGAGACTATAACTTTCAACTCTTTTGTTACTTGTGGTATTTCCCACAAATGATAAGTCATTCCACATTCAGAGCGGTGACTTGTCTACATTGAAGCAGCAGGGCTCTGGAGTTTAGGTTTGGGATGAGTTTAGTGGGCTTTGTGCTGTATTTGTGTGTAACCCATGTTCATAAAACCATGGACTTGAGACGTGGGCATTAGAGGGTTCTGATTGCTTTGTCTGCTTTTATGGAATGACTCTCCTGTTTACAGATAAGGATGCTGCTCTTACACAGAAGGTAGCCAGCTTGTGTAAGGTGGCTCTGTTGTGTGTGTGTGTGTGTGTGTGTGTGTGTGTGTGTGTGTGTGTGTCTTTGTGCTAGGGATTGAACTCTGGGCCATAAACAAACAAAGCAAAGCAAGCACTCTACCACTACCCTATAGCCCCAGATCTTAGTTGTTTTGATTTTTCGATAAGGTCTTGGTGAGTTGCTTGGGCTGATGTTGAACTCACTCTATTTCCCAGGCAGCACTTGACTGGGACTCATCATCCTACTGTTTCTGCCTCCCACAGAGGTGGGATTACAGACCTACCCCACCATGCCTACCTACATAATTCATTAATAATATAATTTTAAACGTTTCACTACATATTACACTTGAAGCTCCTTAGCTAGATGATAACTGATATACTTATTAATTTTTTTAATGTCAAGAAATAGAACAAAAGCTCAGTGGCTTTAGTCTCAAACAAGAGCTGCAAAACTTGGAGGTGGGGTGTGGTGGCTGAGCATGGATTTAGCATCTGGAAGGGAGGGCTGTGGCTAATCCACAGAACTACAGGAGAAGTAGGGAGTGGGGAAGGCAAGGGAAGAGGAAGAGGATTGTAAGTGCCTTCTCACAAGCTCAGTCTTCCTTTTAAAAATCCCCATTAGTGCTTTAGAGTTAACAGTAAGCTAAGCCACTTTCTGTGCATGCACATAACGTACACTTGCTTTATGTATTTCATTTCAGTGGTCCCTAAAGTTACCCCAGTCAGATACCTAATGGTACTCCCATGATAATAACGGGGAGAATGCTTAGAATGCTTCTAGCCACCATGCTGTAGCAGGATTTCTTCAATGTTTTAATTCACTGGAGTTGGGAAAGAAGGCTTTCACTGCGTGGCCTTTCTTTAATGGGCACATCCTTCTTCCTCTTTGTGCCAGATGCTTAGAGAGGAGAACATGTCACCAAATTACCAGTAATTCTCCCTTGCAGAGATAACTTCCACACACTCTGATGACCTTGGTTCAGCACAAGTGTGTTTTAAGAAGAGTGGCACACAGTGCAGTGCCGTTTACACCATATAGACGCAGAAGCAGTGTGTCCTGATAGGAAATACAAAGCAGTAACAGATGGCATGGGGAGGCTTTCTGAGCCTGTCCACCTCCAGCCCCATCCCTGATCCCTAGAGGCTGCCTTGAAGCCTTCCTGGGTCAATTCCTCTGATAGTGAGCCTTGTAACTTCTCAGAAAGATTATACCTGGAAGCTTAAATTTATCAGCTAGCTCTAATGGTGTCTGACCTCTTACAACAAAATCTGAAGAGATCCTTTATTAATTTCTGAACTTCTCTCCTTCCAATTTGACTTCTACCTTGAGAGCTGTCTAGCATTTCTATTGCTAATGATCTCTTGTGTGGGTCTGGGGTTTGGGGCAGTAGAAGGGGATTGAGAAAAGGTTTCACTAAGTAGCCCAGGCCTACTACTTGCCACGAGCCTCCTGCCATGATACCCACTTGCTGTGTTGCTTGGACCATTTCATAGGCTAGTTTTAAAATACAAAGGTGTTTGTATTCTTATACATTCATGTTAAAAACAACATAAATATACACACATGTAGTGCATGACTATACATGAGTAGGTCTGTAAAATTTTAAGATACAAACTGTGGATTGAAGGAATCTTCTGGCAATCTAAAGTGCTTCTTATTTCTTTCTGGTTGTTTTCATTTCCTCTCAGTTGCCTCAATTCCTTTTATTTTTTCTTAAGTACTATTTTCTCCTCTCTTGTCTATCTCAAGTGCTTTCTCATCTAGCCATCAGAGTGGCTAGTTTTCTGAGGTCTAGGATGTCTTTAGAAGTCTGCTTTGTCTTCATATTCTTTTTGTAAGTTTAGATAAAATAAATATCCAGATTTTAAATCTCAAGGCGTTTTTCCTGCTCTTCCAACATGGCTTGCATTTTAGATGAAATTTGGGTCACAGTCTTAAGTCTCCTCCCTTTGTTCCCCATGAGATTTTTCTTTGAAATAGTTAGCATTTTCATAAAATCCTGTTATAAAATTGTACCAAAATGTAATCTAATCATAATGCTCAGTCTCTTGCTAAAGCTTCCTTCACCTTCTGGCTCAGTCCATCGTGTCTGTCTTCTGTGCTAGTGTGCAGCCCTGGCCTTGGGTTCAGGCCATTTGTGTGTACTTCCCACTCCTTGCTGTGCCTGTCTACATCCTTGGAGCTTTCTCTGGCCGCATCTTCCAGGCTAATCGTCGAGGTCGTTCACAGCATCTGATTGCCTAAGTGGCCGTGCTTTATTTTTAGCTTGCAGGGCTTTCACGTTTTGTTATGTCTTTTTTCCTATGGTGTCTGTTAGCCCTTTTCCTTCTTAGTCTCCTTCTCTTCAATGTCGACTCGGCCCATGAAAAGTCTCATTGTTTCCCAGTGGTAGCATAGGCTAGTCATCAAGCCCTCAACAGGTGGCCTTTGTGGGACATGTAAAATCCAAGTTGTGACAGTAATCATTGTAAAACTGAGGTAGTGTCAGCATATGGACTTTGGAAATGTGGCTGGACTGTTGCTAACTTAGCAGCACTTCAGGAGAAGGTTTCTGTTTATTGGTTTTAAAATGGATAAAATGTGCAGCTCTTTGAAGCTGCACTCACCTGTAGGCATCAGCCTTCGTCTTCCTTGCAGATGGCTCCAGCATGCTGCCCACGACTCAGGGTGGTCATAAATTTCTGCAGAATGTCCGAGTGCTGCAGTTCAGGTGTGATGAGTGCCTGGTTTAGGGATTCTGGAAGCAGAACTAAATTGTTAAGAGCGTTTCCCAGAGGGAGCAGTTGTTAGCATTTAGAGTAGCCAACTGTGAGCTAAAAGCCTGAACTCTAGGTTTTGCAACTAGTTGCATGACCCTATTCTATTACCTAGTTGCTCCTTTTCACGTTCCCAGGTTCCTTTTACACTGAATACATGTTTTCACAAATAAATGTGACATAGAACATGACTGTCATCAGTGTTCTGGAAGAAATTTCAGGGACTGTGGTTACATGAGTTAGGAAATACCTATGCTAGAGCCTTCTATGAGACATGCACAGTGCATAGCTTATATTCAAGGCTCCAGGAAATTCTTTCTGAAGAGATAGTCTTAAGACTTTTGGACTCTTCACATTTAGGAACTTTTGGACTCTGACATGTAAGAGCTGTTTTTATTCAGGATCCTCTGTGAGCTGCTGTCCGAGGTCACTAAACACCTGTAAGTTAGTTCTAGGACAGAAATTTTGTTGTGGGAAAATAAATTATTTTATAAGTAGTAATTTACTTTTTAATTACCCTAGGGTTCTCATATGAAATGCTGGAAAACCTCCTTAACGTACAAGTCCTACCACTAATAGATATTTAAACGTAGCAACACAGAGAAGTATTACTTTGTCTTGGGAACACAAAGATGTCAACTTGGAATTTGAAGTCGAACTGTCCATTATTCTGTTAGACATTCTTTATATCCAACATATGTTTATTTAAAAAAATTTCAGTTACTGTTCACACACACACACACACACACACACACACATTAAATGTATTGTTCATAAAACAATATTTGGCCTCCTAGGAAGAAAACTTAGGAATCAAGTGTTTTCATTTTGCTTGTAGGATGGGTGCTGCAGACGATATATACAAAGGCCGGAGTACTTTCATGGAAGAACTGACAGACACAGCAGAGATAATCAGGAAAGCCTCACCACAGTCCCTGGTTATCCTGGACGAGCTGGGGAGAGGGACAAGCACCCATGATGGAATCGCCATTGCCTATGCGACTCTAGAGTACTTTATCAGAGATGTAAGCACCCATCACAACTTTAAAACTTTATTACCTAGTATTGTTTGAAGCTGGCATATTATAATAGCATACATATAGGAGGAAGTTGAATTAAGCTGATTAACAAGTCTTATCACCTTACTTTTGTGGTGAGACATAAACTCCGATCTCATGGTTATTGTATAACTGTAGTTGTAAGGCCTTCATGTAATGCCTGCATGTCCTTTTCCCCCTCTGTATGTGCGTATGTGCAAGGAATGTACATGTTTATGGAGGTGTATGTGGGCAGTGAGCCCCATAGATTCTCCTGTCCCCAAATTCCCTGGAAAAAGAATACGAATTCACACCACCACACCCAATTTTTACATGTGTGAGAAGCGTCACTGCCTTTGATAGTGAACTCAGTAGCCAGAAGATCTCTGGGTTTTGTTCAAACATTTATTAGGATGACATAGATAACGATAACATGCACCTTCCCCTTTAAATTACACTCCTTTTTTTTTTTTTTATTAATCCTATTTGAAAAGGTGCATCTTACTACATATGGTAAAGGTTTGGTAAAGCCCCCTTTCACCACCAACGCATTTTTAACATCTGCTTCACCTTCAAGAGGAATTTATAGAAGAACTGAGTTTGCCACCCCTGAGACCTTGTTCATAATTTCTGCTGTGCTATACTGTGTCAGTGCTGTGACTCTTAGTGAACGAATGTCACTGCTGACCCAGATTTAGTAGTAGCAACACTGGGTGGTGTTTAATTCCATCTTTGCTGCAGCGGTGATATGGATGTCAGTGGAAGTAACTATCATCTGAAGGCTGGACAAGGGCTATGGGACCCCCTGCTAATGTGGCTCACACATACGATGGGAAGCTTGGTGCTGGCAGTTAGCTGGACCTTCTGTTTTCTTCTCTGGGTCTATTGGGCATCTGTGATAAAACAAAGCCAGGCTTCCTCATAGGAAATTAGCTCAAAGACCCAGAGAGAATAGGAATGCCTCACCTCGTGGTCACACACTGTTGCTGCAGCATGTCCCATCCACTATCTAGAAAGTTCAGCATTCTGGTGAGTCTCTAGATCAAGTTGGGAAGAGCCACCACCTGGCAGCAGTGACCCTTCCTGAGCATCAGTATGGCCTAACTTTTCTGTATTTAGTTGATCTTTGATGTCTTTTCTCAGAAATACAGAGCTTTTGTTCAGTGTGTTTTTAAATATTTTTTTAAATTTATTTATGTATTTTATGTATGTGAGCACACTATAGCTGTCTTCAGACACACCAGAAGAGGGCGTCCGATCTCATTACAGATGGTTGTGAGCCGCCATGTGGTTGGTGGGAATTGAACTCAGGACCTCTGGAAGAGCAGTCAGTTCTATATTTTTGTTATGTTTTTGCCCAAATATTTAACTTGAATGGTGCTTGTATAGATGATACTTAGTTTTTGTTTTATTTTTTAAATTTCAAATTCTACTTGTTAATTTCTGGAATTAAGAAAGCAGTTAAATTTGTGTGTTAATCACAGTGTTAATGTCATAAGAGACAAAAAAGAGGGAAAAAGCAGTTTTGATACTTAAACATGAGTCATATTCTAATGATAGTAAGTTTCTTATATAAAAATTGTATTCTGGTTATATAGGCAATGTTATCTGCAACTGATTGTCAAATGATTGAGACTGAGGATGTGGCTCAGAGGCAGAGCCCTCTCCTGCTGTGGGAAAGCCCTGGGTTCAGTCGTCAGTACTGGAGGAGGGAGAGCTGATTCAGGAACACATGTCTGTGCTTGCAGGCTTGCGGCTCTGCGTGTGCATGCATGCATGTGTGTCTGTTTGCCCGTCTGCCTTTATAGGCTAAAGAAAGGAAAGGAATGAAAAAATTTTAATTGACTGTCTAAGCCAGGAGTATATGGTAATTTTTGTTCTTGCAGCTTTTATGAAGATTTGAAATTTTAAAGTTGAAATGTTTTAATTAAAACAACACTGCATGCCTTTCCATTTTAGGTGAAATCCTTGACCCTCTTCGTTACCCACTATCCACCCGTCTGTGAACTAGAAAAATGTTACCCAGAGCAAGTGGGGAATTACCACATGGGATTCTTGGTCAATGAGGATGAAAGCAAGCAGGACTCAGGTACGAGAGCCCTTGCATAGCACAGGCGGATAGTCCTGCCTTTCAGTCTGCTAACTCAAGGCTTGTAGGAATTTGAGCTTATTGCTTATTAGGGAGATAAGCTGTGAGTGTCCACTATAAAGAACATTGGTCAATATTCATTTGCTCTAAGCTTTGAGTTGCTTGGAGTGTACATTGCTTGTTTGCAGACTCAGTCCTTCCCTATTTAAAGAGAAGGAGGGGTTCCTCTTAGTCCCCCACATTTTTCCTTGGTTTTTATCCTGAGATAAAATAGTCAAGTGCAGAAGATCTTTAGTCATCTTTAAAATGTTCACCACCTCCCCCAATATCATTTCACGCCTATTACTTACTACCAGCCATATCCCGTAGTGGAGATGTGTGTTGTTTTACTGTAATAAATGTGAGTCTCAGACAGGTAAAGTAGCTTGACCACACATTCTCCTTCTAGGTCCTGTTTTCCCAGCTTTTCCAATACTGAGGATGTGGTGTTTCAGAGAATGAGAAAGAATACCATTAGCCAACAGGAATGAGTTCCAAGTACCTAAGTAACCTAATAAACTGTAGAATATCCCCTGCTCAGTAGTAGTTTTTTTAAGCTACCAGTAGTTTGCACAGTTAGTATGCTGTAATGGAAAATCCATCATCCAAGGCACTCCAGAGACCAAGTTTAATTAAAAACAAAAAACAAAATAAAACAAAACAAAAGAACTAGTAAAGACAGAACTTAAAAAGAAACTAAGCAGATGACCCAAATAAAACAAAGTATTGGAGGAGTTGCAGGGGAATCGCAGGGCAGCAGGGACAGGATCCTCTCAGCTTCCAAGTGACAGAGCTGGATCAGGGACCATCTCTGCCCCCTCCCTGCTAGTGGAGGACCTGCCTCCAGGGCAGGCTTCAGCCCAAGGACTCAGGTGAGATCCACCATTTTCTCTACGGTGACTTTCTAAGGCGGGACCAGCTGGGAGCCACAGGCCTCAGGAGTCGAACGGGAGTTGCAGGGTGGCAAGGACAGGACAAGCTCTAGGCAGAGACACCAAGAACACCTAATACCAGAGATCAAGAGATGGCGAAAGGCAAACGCAAGTATCCTACCAACAGAAACCAAGACTGCCTGGCTTCACCAGAACATAGTACTCCCACTGCAGCAAGCCCTGGATATCACAAAACACCAGAAAAGCAAGATTTGGATCTAAAAACATATCTCACAATGCTGATAGAGGAACTTAAGAAGGACATGAATAACTCCCTTAAAAAAATACAGGAGAACACAGATAAAGAGGTACAAGCCCTAAAAGAGGAAACAAAAAAAATCCCATAAAGAATTACAGGAGATCACAAGTAAACAAGTAGAAACCCTTAAAGAGCAAACCCAAAAATCCCTTAAGGAATTGCAGGAAAACACAAACAAACAGGTGAAGGAATTGAGTAAAACCATTCAGGACCTAAAAATGGAAGTAGAAACAATAAAGAAATCATAAAAAGAGACAACCCTGGAGTTAGAAATCTTAGGAAAAAAGTCACGAAACATAGATGCAAGCATCACCAACAGAATACAAGAGATAGAAGAGAGATTCTCAGGGGCAGAAGATAACATAGACAACATTGACAGAACAGTCAAAGAAAATGCAAAATACAAAAAGACCATAACCCAAAATATCCAGGAAATCCAGGACACAATGAGAGGACCAAACCTAAGGATAATAGGTATAGAAGAGAGTGAAGACCTCCAACTTAAAGGGCGAGTAAATATCTTCAACAAAATTATAGAAGAAAACTTCCCTAACCTACAGAAAGAGATGCCCATGAACATACAAGAAGCCTATAGAACTCCAAATAGACTGGACCAGAAAAGAAATTCCTCCTGCCACATAATAGTCAAGACACCAAATGCACAAAACAAAGAATACTAAAAGCAGTAAGGGAAAAAGGTCAAGTAACATATAAAGGCAGGCCTATCAGAATTACATCAGACTTCTCACCAGAGACTATGAAAGCTAGAAGATCCTGGGCAGATGTCATACAGACCCTACGAGAACACAAATGCCAGCCTAGACTACTATACCCAGCAACACTCTCAATCACCATAGATGGAGAAACCAAAGTATTCCAGGACAAAACCAAATTCACACAATATGTTTCCACAAATCCAATCCTTCAAAGGATAATATATGAAAACTCCAACACAAGGAGGGAACTACATCCCTGAAAAAGCAAAAATGTAATCTTCCAACAAAACTAAAAGAAGATAGAGACATGAACATAACGCCAGCTTTAGCTACAAAACTAACAGGAAGCAACAATTACTTTTCTTTAATATCTATTAACATCAATGGACTCAATTCACCAATAAAAAGACATAGACTATCAGATTGGGTACATAAACAGGACCCAACATTTTGCTGCATACAGGAAACCCACCTCAGTGACAAAGACAGAGACTACCTCAGAATAAAAGGCTGGAAAACAATTCTCCAAGCCAATGGTCCCAATAAAAAAGCTGGAGTAGCCATTCTAATATCGAATAAAATCAACTTTCACCCTAAAGTGATCAAAAAAGATAAAGAGGGACACTTCATATTCATCAAAGGTATGATCTACCAAGATGAACTCTCAATTCTGAACCTCTATGTTCCAAGTGCAAGGGCATCTACATTCATAAAAGAAACTTTACTAAAGCTCAAAGCACACATTACAATGCACACAATAGTAGTGGGAGATTTCAACACCCCACTCTCTGCAATGGACAGATCATGGAAACAGAAACTAAACAAGGACACAGTGAGACTAACGGAAGTTATGAAACAGATGGATTCAACAGATATCTATAGAACTTTTTATCCTAAAACAAAAGGATATACCTTCTTCTCAGCACCTCATGGTACCTTCTCCAAAATTGACCATATAATTGGTCACAAATCAGGCCTCCACAGATACAAGAAGATTGAAATAATTCCTTGTATCCTATCAGATCACCATGGTCTAAGGCTGCTCCTCAATAACAACATAAACAATAGAATGCCCACATACACATGGAAGCTTAACAACACTCTACTCAATGATAACTTGGTCAAGGAAGAAATAAAGAAAATTGAGACTTTCTAGAGTTTAAGGAAAATGAAGCCATAACATACCCAAACCTATGGGACACAAGGAAAGCAGTCCTAAGAGGAAAACTCATAGCTTTAAGTGCCTCCAAAAAGAAACTGGAGAGAGCATACACCAGCAATTTGACAGCACAACTGAAAGCTCTAGAACAAAAAGAAGCAAATTCACCCAAGAGGAGTCAAAGGCAGCAAATAATCAAACTCAGGGCTGAAATCAACCAAATAGAAACAAAAAGA
>JADRCD010187241.1:0-19769 GCA_019843815.1 Montemys delectorum | reverse complement strand
TGTGTGTGTGTGTGTGTGTGTGTGTGTGTGTGTGTGTGTGTGTGTGTGTATAGATATAAAATATGAACCAGAGGATTACCTGGAAAGAACTGGCCACCATGATTGAATTTGTGATAGATTTGGAATGACTGTAGAATTTATATTTGCAAATTAAGAGAAGAGTAAAAGCACTGGTCTTTTGGAAACTAAAAGAGAGAAGAATAGTTCAAACAGATTTCAGTGTGGCTTTCTGTGATTCTCTCTGTCTGCTGCTGCAAAATAAAGCTTTTTTTCCCCCCTGATGAGTGATGAGAATGACACTTCCCTGTGGGTGTTGGAATAACTATTTAGAATACTGCTAGGAATTATATTGCTTAGGAACGTGGCAGTAGAACTTCTCTTCTAGTGTCCAGTGACTCACCAGCCAGGGTAGTTGGCTGATCTTACAGTAACCAAGCATGAATTTCCCCATATTTAGAGTCCTTAAGCCAACTAGGAGACCAGTATAAAAATCTATAACTGGCCAGAAGACAGAGAACAACTGACTATTGTTTGTTTATCCCCATCAATATATTTACAAACAACACATATACCTAAGGCTCAGGAAACCTTCTGGAAGGGGGGGTAGAAAAATAGCAAGACCAGAGGACCAGGTGGTTTGTTAACATATGGGCTCTTCCTTAAAAAATGCACAAGGGGTTGGAAGAGGGGAATGTGAGTTAATATGTGCACATGACCACACACATTGCAAGAAATTCTTGAAGAATTAAATTCTCAATATAACTTCCAACTGCAGGCTACATAGTTATGCTTAGACTCACAGATAAATATAGCCTTTACCATTCATCACAGAAAGCCACAGCTAAAAGCCTTCTGAAATGTTTTTCCCTCTATCAATTTCCCAAGCCCAGTGACTTCATTCTTCCCTTTATTTGCAAATATAAATTCTATAGGATTTCCATTTCTAAAAATGTCCTGGTTTTGTTTTTGCTTAATTTGTTTGTTTGTTTGTTTGGGGTTGCTGTTGTTGCTGTTATTGAGGCAGAGTATCTCTGTGTAGTTCTACCTGTCTTATAACTACTTGTGTAGACCAGGCTGACCTCAAACTCACAGGGATCTTCATACCTCTGCCTCCTGAACACTGAAACTAAAGAAATGCACAGCCATTCCCAGCTACTTATTTTCAAAAGGCTGTTCTTATATTGGGGCTTGTTTTTGTCAAACTGCAAGTGAGAAGATTTGGACTAATACTTATAGCCCCTTTGCATCTGGTCTCCACATATTCTGATCCTAAAACAAAGTAACCTTCCTTTCAAATTATCTTTTAATTATTAAAATCATAGTTTAAGTTTCCAGCATGAATATACAATTTGCCATTTAAAAGTAATGTCTTAAAAGTTGTGACAGCTGAGCAGACACAAGGCCTACTGAAGATGAGTTCCAGCTCTGTGAAGGGAGAGGTCTAGAACTGTCAGTATTGGATAAAGTTTCCATGCAAGGTCACCACAACTTCAGAAAAGAACTTAAGATATGAACTAAGTATGTTGTTACTGGGTTCCACAGAGCCTAAAATGCTGTGTGAATTTTATTGTCAATGTAACTAAACAACAAGAATGTTCGTGTTTTATGTGAATATACAGGCATTGAGTATCAGTGAATTAATTCTTTCCAGATCAGAGAGAAATGCAACCTTTTATCTTTCTGTTCTTTCTCCTGGTTAAGAGGCTCCTGTTGAAGATAAGTCTGCCTAGGAATGCTTGTAGAAGCACTCATTAACTAGGATTGAAACAACTAGCATGAAGGAGCTAAATGGGTTTGTAATCCCATAGGAAGAACAACAATACTAACCAACCAGACCCCTCAGAGCTCCCAGAGAATAAACCACCAACCAAAGAATACACATGGAGGGACCCATGGCTCCAGCTGCATATGCAGCATAGGACGGCCTTATCTGGCATCAAAGGGAGGGGAGGCCCTTGGTCCTGTGAAGGTTGAATGCCTCAGTGTAGAGGAATGCCAGGGTGGTGAAGTGGGAGTGGTGAGTAGGAGAGCACCTCATAGAATCAGGAAAGGGAGGATGGGATAGGGGGTTTGCAGAGGAGAAACAAAGAAAGGGGATGACATTTGAATTGTAAATAAATAAAATAGCCAATTAAAAACAAAAAAACAAAAACTAGCTAGCATGAATTCATCACAGCCCTTACAGTAATTGGTCTGCAAGCCATTCAATTCTGACATTGTAGCACTGGTTCTTTTTTATTAATTTTATTTTTTTATTTTATTTATCACTTTCTATTTGATTTTACATAGTAAGGCTTTTGAAGTTGAATGTCTATGGTCCCTACAAGTTTTATTGAAAGAAATATTTATCTGTCAGGGTTTTTGGTATTTATGAGTATAACTGAACTCACAATACATACGATTTACATTACAGTAAATTTTGTTATGACTTATACAAGTGTGCCTCTGTTTATAGGAAGTATAAATAGAAAGTTTAATAATTTTCAATGCTATAGACTTTATATTTGTAAATTTAACAAAAAAGTCCACACTATAGAGAAATTATGGATAATTTATATGTAAAGTATGTAATTCTCCAATACCACCTTTCTTCAATAAATTGTAGGGAATTTGGCAGTAAAATTACAGCACTGTGCTAACCCTAGTAACTCAATCACTGTGTATCACCTCTAAAATTCATGTTAAATTCAACAGGCTTACTCACTCATTGAACAAAATGTTGAGACATGGTACTTATCCTAGCTAGGTATGTTGTTGTGTAGGCCCATCCTGTACATACAGAGTATAAGAAAATAAATGAGGAAAGATAGAGTTAAAGAATTCAATAGTAATGCTTGAGGATGATTATTGTTTGGCAAGGCACCCAGCTGTCCTCCCTAGAGAGTAACAGCTTCAGCAATGGGATGAGAAATTCTCATTTCTTTGCACTTCACCGACCACTTGTATGCAGAGCTGCCTGGCAGCTCCCATGGTGCCTAATACCCTCCATTCTTGTTAGTGATCTGGGATCTCCCACAGGTCCTCATTCATAGAGCCTGTTTATCTAAGTGAAGAAATAAATAAAAAAGTGTGTTGTAACAAATACATAAGAAATATGAATGGCATTCCCACTGTGTTTATGTGGAAATGGAAATGCTATAATCAAAATTAAAGCAGATGTTAGATGACAACTAAAAGCTGGGAGGTGTTTTGTACACTATCACCCCTTTGTGATGAGCTCTTATGAATGAGTGCTGTCAAGTAGAACAGACCTGTAATTATGGGTTTTA
Source organism: Montemys delectorum (assembly GCA_019843815.1). Taxonomy (NCBI): domain Eukaryota; kingdom Metazoa; phylum Chordata; class Mammalia; order Rodentia; family Muridae; genus Montemys; species Montemys delectorum. Next base: position 16,500 of record JADRCD010187241.1, on the reverse strand, counting down.
CTGACCCTGTTCCTAAATAATAGACACTGTCTTATAGGTGCCGCTAACACCTGACATTTTCCTCCAAGACCTCTGTACGCCTATATTCTGCCTATTGTCCATTGCCCATGGCAATACTGTCCAGTTCGCAATCCAGTTCCCTATTCATGTCACTCATTTGGCTGCACCACAGGAGAGAAACTAGCTTCACCTAACTAGCACCGCTGTAGCATCGCTGTAGCTTTGAGGAAGGGACAGGGGAAAGAATAGCCTCCCAACCAGCCAACAGACCTGTTCATTCCCTCTTTAAGTCTAATAGCAACTGCAGAACTGCAGCCAGTACAGATAGCTGTTAATATTAAAAGCTTGTGCATCATGGCAAATCATGGTCTTTTATGGTCAGAAAGAATGACAACTCTTAAGTCTTTCCTGCTTAATGATGATAGAAGATTTATGGAAGTTCCTTTAATAATAGCAAATATAATCAGACTAAAACTGAGCAACTAGTGCTATACTCATAAGAAGTGTATAGAACAATGAATAATGTAGATGTTGATAATATACACATACTAAAGTATCCTCTAAGAAAAGAAGGCAGTGCCACAGATGATAGTAATTTAAATGAAAGCATTGCTATGACAAATCACCCCAGTCACAAGTCTGGCAACATATGAATGTATAATTTCTATGGTGCCTTCTATGATAATAGGAACTTGATCTTTTTACTCCCATAAAGGAATGACAAACCAAGCTAGAGGAACAAGAAAGCAAGCAAGGCAGACAAGTGTTACCTACTTTTTTGTGATTATACAGTTGGAACTCAGCAAATATATCCCCTGGTAGCCTATAAGGGGGACTTTTTCATTGTCTCTGTCGTAAAATGACTGGATGCCATCTAGATTGGATGCTGAGTAAGAACTGTGGACTTAGAAGGTCAGTATAACCTAGTTTTACACGAAGGCTGTTTTACACCCATCTTGATCAATGATACCAAGCCCATTCTGGATTTAGGCAGTGAGATAAACATTTGTTCTTGTATATAGTTCCCTGATCACGATCAAAGAACAGCATGAACAGAGGTGAAAGCTGTGGCTTCCCAGACATGGGTCTCATCATCTCCTTTGCATGTTTTAAGGGTCATTCTTAACAACAGCCAAAGACTCTTGATAACAGGGCTCACACAGAAAAATTGCAGGACAGGTTTAGTAGAGAATCTTTTTTTTTTTTTTTTTTAACATCAAATGCTATTCAGATTGAAAATAAACCTGTCACTGAGCAGAAACAACAATACTGGGGTCATTTGCTGCATGTGATCTTGGCAAATGGGCTTCTTGAATTTCAGATGACTTTTCTGTCACACTCCAGAGAACATGAGTCCCAGTAGATTTTTGTGAATGCTTTGCTATTAGGAAACCATCGCCTCATGAATGACTTCATCAATGTTTGCTTTTGCATCAGGTAATGGCATAAAACCTATGTTTTCCTAGGTTCCCACTACACATACATATATCTCCTTTGAAAACAGCCAATAAAATGACAGAGAGACTTTGGTTTCTGACTGAAAATATCACAAGAGCTTCCCTCACACTGTCTCCTAGTCATAGTGTGGAATTTGCAATTTTATGTACACTGTAAATAGTATTTGTTCCTAGTATGTATTAGAAAACTCAGAGTGTTATAATATTCTATTGTAGTTTTTAAAATTTCTGATATTTATCTTTACTTCTTATTTTAGAACAGTGATGATGGAGCTGACAGATTGTTTTTAAACATAACTGTTTAGAATTACTATCATGACCTATAACCAATAAACATGGTTATAGGTACAGTGGGAGATGTTACATTTAGGCATCACCTGGAAGCCTAAATTTAACATCTCCCACTGTACCTATAACCATGCTTATTTGCTACCTCTCTCACACAGCTATCTCCAGCACAGTATGTGTCAGGATTCATGGCCTCCCTGAAGACATTTGTTTAAAGGCTATTTCAATCTAAATGTGTCAGGTGTGAGTAAAACACAACTAAAATGTGACTCAGAAAAGTTCCAACATCTCAAAACACTTTTGTGCTATTCAATGTTGACATTTTCCATTCTGGATATCTTACAGCGTGAATATATTTGTTGTAGACATAGAATTCTTATAAACTATCATGCCAACTCTTAAATTCTATTAAAAACATTTCCAACATTCCTATTACTTCATTGAGAATTTGTGCAATGGATTTTGATCATATTTCCCCCCCCCAACTTTTCCAAGGCCTACACCTTTCTCTATCCATCTAACTTTGTTAACTATGTGTCCCCTTAATCACACACACACACACACACACACACACACACACACACCTATCAAATACAGTCTGGCATCCTTTATTTGGACAGATTCACTAGTTTGAGTTGGATTAGCTTCTAGAGATGAAAACAGCAAGCTTTGTAAGCACACTAGAGAGTGTGTAAATCCTAATCATGCCTGATGTATCCATCTCTAATTATGGACATTTGGCTATCAGAGAGTAAGACACTTAATTGTTGTTTAAGATTATTCCAACTGATTTTTGCTTTGTTCATAGTTGAATGTCAAAATAAAAGCATATTAGAAGTGAAAACAGATATACTTCATTTACAAGCATGTTTAAGGTCATTCAGAATTTTTAACATATTATTTTCATAAATGTATGTAACTAGTAATATTAAGTCATAAGTAGTTTAAGTTATATAATGTCCTTAATGTTTTTCTTTCAAATAATTCCATTATTCCATTTAAACATCTTATAGTTATCCATACATTTATATCAAAATATTTAATTTCAACAATTTCATGCTCCAATTAAGCTGTCATTTACTCTCTAGAAAAATAAGGAGTATATCAGAATCAAAGGCCATCTTTCAAATGCTCAAACTTGAAACTATTGCTTCATTTACCCATGTTTTCTGTCACAGATTCTGAAGGATTATCTTCTGAGTTTTCTCAAACCATATCAAGAAAATTTTATCATAAATTCTTTTAAAGTAGTTAATTTTTGGGATAATTAATATTGTATGCTTTGGAGATGTATTGATATTTGAAATGATAAACTATTAATGTTGATAAAATAACATTAATCTTTTAAAATTTATTTGATAAATTTAACCTAAAACAATGTTTTCTTTATTACATTTACACATTTTCTCATATAGATTAATATATCTGTTCAAATTTTTTCTTAAAATAATCATCAAGTACCCCTTCCAGTGGTCATATAAAACAAAATTTGTAAATTTCTCATTTCTGCTATTTACCTACCAATAATTTATATGTCATTGTCGTTCTTTACAACACTCCTCCGCAGTAGTTATATAAAGTATGTTTTGTGACATTTTCTCTTTTTTAAATTTACAAATCAATAATTCATATGCCATTGTCCATCCATCTCTGTAAGTAAAGGCTCCAGACCCCCTTCAGCAATGATTGAGGCAGCATTGTCATCCTTCTATATCTCTAGGATATGGTTTTAGGACCCCCTTCCAGTGCCCATGATTCGTATGCTATCATCCATCTATACCTATAGGAAATGTCTCCAGCACCTCCTTGAGAGGCCAGAGTGAAAGTGCCAAGTTCATTAAATTAAACTGTGTAATAAATGCTTTCAACTTGTATCTTCCTATATACTTAAATTCATCATTAGATTATTTACAGTACCTGATACATGGTACATGCCATGTAAGTAGGTGTTATAATGTATTTTTATAGACTTTTGGTTTAGCATTGATATCAATCTATGGCTTAGCCAATGGTTAAGATTCTTTGCTTTTATTAATTAACGGTGCATCTTTTTCTTCTGTAGATGTGTTTGCTGTTCTCAGAGGATACACGGTTAGATCAGTTTGGTGATATTTTTGTCCATTAGACAAAATATTCCAAACACCAGATTCTATATCCAATCTGTCCTTGTGTACTCCCTATAGCAAGTCTTTATCCAACAGCAAACCCACTCTGATATTAATGAAAGAGGTTACTAAAACCAGATACCTGTTAGGTGTTTATTAGTTTGAGGAGTAAAGTGACTTCAGTAGTACTGTTTAATTAGTATGATTATGATTGGAAAGGGAAAAAAGGTCAGAAATGACGGGAAACATGACAAGTATTAGGTTATTAGATAGGAATTAGAGGGGGAGGACACGTGTGTAGGAATAATTGATTTAAATGGGGGAAATGCCATGTATGTGTGGAGGTTCGAGCTAGTAGACTAAAAGGAGTAGATAAAAATAGGTACTCAGCTATCATAAACCAGGTCAGCCTCTGATCTTTGGGAGATGTAACATTAAGTGAGAAAGGTACAGGAAGAAGGAAAACAAGAAAAAGGTAAAGAAAGCCAGAAAAGGAAAGAAGATGAGGAAGGGGGATGAGGAAGGCAGACAGGAGGAGAAGAAAAGTAAGAGAGAAAGAATGCAAATGAGTATCAGGTGCAGAGTGAAGGGCCCAGGTTGGCTGGCTACTTGACATACAAGACTGTAAAAACAGGAAATAGCTGTGCAGAGAAAAGAGCTAAGTGGAAATATGAAATCCCTGCCAGATATGTTATGGAAGGAGAGAGAAGGACGATATAAGGAAGTGAGGCCACTGGCTTGAACACTATTTTTTCATCATCCTGGTAGATCTGAGGCTTTTGTTTTCTTGGTATTGGTCTTTGTTACATCCGGGTTGAGCTTTACTGGTCCAGCTCTCACATCTCCCCTTGCATTTGGAGTTTTCTTTACTATCTTCTGTGAACTGTCCATAGTGGAGGCAAACACTTTCAAACTGAGTTGCTATGATTTTTTTAGGATCAACAGAGGAGGCTGGCTTTGTGTTGTCCCAAAGGACTGTTTTGAGCTTGTGCTGAGCACTAACTTGGCTTTGCCTTTTCCCTACAGGGATGCTGATGATAGCCTGAGTAGCAGTCACAGGAAACTTCTTTTTCAGTATATATGTCCCAACACAGCTTTTGTAGATTCCTTGATAGGAAACTTCAGCCCACTTTTCTGGAGTATGATAGAAAAGACAACTGAGGTGGAAGTTGTGTTGATTTTAGATTCAGCTGCAAATCCAGGGTAATGGCAAAGAAAGTTTGTGCATCCAATGACTGACTTTTGTTAGTATATTGATCAAGTCGATACAGAGGCTAGAGAAACTGAGCATTATTAAATATTTCTATTTCCTTGTTTTTCCTAAGTAAAGATATGTTTTAACATAACGTCTAATCACTATCCTGTGCCCAGTAATATATGTTTACTTGGATCTCATTGACTTGAAACCCACAGTTCTATAAGCTAGCTAATTGTAATTTAAGGAGATAGATTAAATGGAAATATATTATTAACATGTATATGATGAATAGTCAGCTCAGAAATGGAGGGATGTCTCCATCAAACTCCTCCCCTCAGAGCTTAGGGAACCCCGTAGAATAAAAAGCAGAAAGAACCAGAGGAGCTGGAGGACACCAGGAGAACATGACAGTCTGAATAAAAAACAAGGCTCATATGTGATTGAATCAGCAAGCACTGGGCCAACATGGGTCAGCACTAGGTCCTCTGCATACATATTACAGCTTACAGTTTAGTACTTTTATAGTTCTTCAGAGTGTGAGAATGAGTGGGTCTTATGCCTTCTCCTGGGCTCTTTTCATTCTGTTGGTTTATATTGTCCAACTTTGATATGATCATTTTTGTTTTACCTTATATTTTATTTGTTATATTTTATTATTATCTCTTGGAAGCCTGTTCTTCTCTAATGAGAGACAAAGAGTGGATCTGTATAGGAGGAGTAGAGGAAGGGGAAAGTGTAATCAGGATAGATTGCATGAGAAAGAATCTATTTTCAACCTTAAAAAAGTGTCTCCTGATATTTTGTATTTATATCATAATAATTACGTCTGAAACAAGCAGTCAAATTGTAGTTAGTTTCTTGTGCTATTGTCTATTTTTGCTTGTTGGACCCACATAGACTTGTAAACAGTGTTTCTACTGTTGAAATCCACCATGACTGCATACTGAAGCTTTCTTCACTGCTCTGAAAGCCTGACTCCATGTCTGAGCCTTATTTTTCCGAACCCCCTACTGTTGCACAATATGGCCACATAGATGGGTACACAAGCCTGTCGGACTCAGTCTCTGAGCCATAAATAGTCAGTCAAACGGCTTCATTGGAGTCTAGAAATGGAGCTGTTCACATATCATGTCTCTTTCTTTGAATCCCATTACCTTCTTTATGAGCTGATGAACAAAAACTGTTAACACTTGAAGAAGTCTTAAAGATCTTTGTATTTAGATTAAGTCAATGAACAAAAGTTCCCAGAAATTTAAAAATGGTATCCATGATTAGAAACTGTCTTTATTTTTCTCTTAATCATCCCTATAATTATCTTTAACAAAATGACGGAGTACATGTGGGCATTCATTCCTGTGCAGGATATCAAATACATTTTTAAAACATACAAATATTTAGTGTTTATTGTAAAACCTATTAAACACAGTTTAAAGTCAAGCTGATTGCTTAAATTTGGTTTTAGATTAAAAAATGATAATCCTTGAGATTCTAAAAGCAATTTAATAACTCAAATATAAACTTTATTCCTAACAGCTACTCAGCTTTATATAAATTTATCACTGACTGAGGATGTGATCGCAACTGTGTTTTTAAAATGAACTGTGTTTGTTTTCTAAAAGCATAATTTGTTTGATGCTAAAGGAAACATCTAGTGTCCGACTATATAATTGGCCATAGCCACTGCCTCTCAGATACTTCCTATTTTACTGAGAGCAAGTCAATGAAGACATAAAATAGTTCAAGCTAACTGACACTGAAAGAAAACTATGACCCTAGAATCCTATGCATCGATAGTATCATGCAATACACACAGAGGTGAGAGTCAATTCCTACTGTCTAATTAGTTGCAGGTTTTCATTGTTGAAAGTTAAGTGAATGCTTACATGTACTCCATCATAGAGTTAAAGACAGTGATAATGGCATGTCTGTGCTAAAAGAAAGCTGCTTAGGAACAGATGAAATCCTACTGATAGAGAATTTCTCTAGTTATTCACTTTATGTGCATCTTCACTTGTCTGCTTAACAGCTGGTTGAATAGCGAAGAGGGAGGCGGTGAGCATGAGTGTGTACCTGACAAGGCACTGAAGCAAGCTTGTGGCTGTTTATAATCTTAGACACTATGTTGGTATAGAGATGGATCTATAACTGCTACTCATTGACTCTTTCCATCCCACAGTTCATTTCCTCACCCCAAAGATCTTCAGACCTGGAAACTTGAAAATAAGCATGGCTTTTTTTTCCATTGTAAATGCTATCTTTGAGACCTAAGTCCCTCTCCTAGACCACTAGCAATTAATTGGAGTCTGTAAGGTTACCTCATACACTTGAGAATGAATAAGTTTGCTTGGATCTGCTTGGCTGTCCTTTCTGAAACCACCTACCTGTGAGTTATGAGGGAGGAATCATGCAAGTCTGTTCCCCTTGCTAATGACCTAGTTTCTTCTGTCTGGAGGGTTCCGGCTGGAGCATCCTCTGTGGATAGCAGTGCAAATCTTCATGCCAGGCTGGAAATAAGCACTGTTTCCTTAATCTCTCCCATAGTTACTTACGTCCATTGTGATTATGTGAATGCATGCACACACATACTTTTCAAATTATCATGAAATAGCAGCATGTGAAATATGAGTGTAAGACAGCCCATTTTACATAAAAGCTATACGGAAAGTCTGCATTTCAATGTGGATCATACAGGCAAAGAGTCAAGCCGTATCACAATAGCAGACTGTCAGGGATGGTCCCATTAGATTGTAGGATTGATGTATTCAAAGCAGAAAAATTCCTGTATGAAGTTTTAAAAAAAATTGAGAATCTTGTGTCTTAACTGCATGAAACTGCAGGCTGGGAGTGGATGGATCAGTTCAGCTGTAGCAACAAGAAAATTTTAATTTTGTGCATATACTTGTTAATATTTTATGACAAGAATTACTTTTATCCAACTTAAGCCGTGTTTTACTTATAACCAAACCTGATCCAGAAACAAACTTGGACACTAATACTGGGATGATAGTGGCGAACTGGGTCAGAAAATGCATGTATATGCTTTATACTGATGTAAAGATTTTTTACTACTTTGCTTATAAATTTATACATACATATGTTTATGAATGCTAACTTTTATTGAGGATGGCTGCTAAAATGATTTCCACTTGCTAACGAGAAACACATCACTATTGAGCTAATGTATGTGCATATTTTTACCTTTTTGGAATTCTGGAAGAACAAATTATTTCAACGAATACTCAAGGACTTTCAATTCTGTGACCAGAGAGGTTGTAAATGGTTAGTTGATGGCTTCAAAACCATCATGAGAGCAGACATACGGTATGGATTCTCTTATCTTCATTCATTCTCTGGCTGATGAGCATCTGGGGCTTTATTACGTTTCCTGTGCTTGAGAAGGGAGCTGAGGGGAAGAAGAGAGATACTGAGACAACAATGGAGATAGAAATCAACTAACTCATGTTTTCTCTCATACACAAAATCTAGATTTAAATATATATTGCTCTAACTATGACATGAAGACAGAAGCAGAACACTTAGAAAGAAAAAAGGCATAAGTATGAAGGAGAGGAGGGTTAAGAGAGGACAATGGGGTGAATATGATCAAGTACAGTGATATAAACCCATGAAAATACTGTAAGGAAATCAATCACTTCATATGCTCACCTAAACATTTAATTTAAAAGTGAACTTGGAATTTACCAATTGAAATAGACTCAGAATTCCCACATTCTCAAAGCATTTGCTTTCATGGGTGCCTTCAAGTAGCAAGCCATTGCTTTAAACTGGTGAAGACAAGGTTGTAGATTTTGCTGTATAAAAAGAAGCTCCATTTAAACCAGTATTACATAAATTTATTTACTAATGGATACTATTTTGTCTTTCTACTGGCATCCTTACTGTCTGCTTGCTCAGTCTTCTACACATCTCTTGCTGAGTCCTTCAAGCACACTAGACCTTAGAAACTTTATCTATTTGATGTAATCTTCTCAGAAGACCAAGGCTGCAGTTACAGTCCACCATCAATACCTTATTCTTTTCCTTTATTTTGACCATAAGTAATACTTGTCTCTAAGTAACAAGGTCAAGGTTTTTGTTTTATTTCTGCTTCCCTCAAAACATTTCTCTTCCTCTCCACAAGGTTCAAACTTATTCACAAAGGAATATTGCAATACGGATGCTATTGTCGGTGTTTCTTCCTGGAACAAGTGTTAATTGATCTCTTTGGGTCTATGTGTAGAGAGGAGTGGGGACCTAGGAAAGGTAGTATCTAGGGAGTTCCTTTGTCCTTGGAACAGAACAAAAAGATGCTGCCTACTAAAGCTTTGCCTCCCTAGGGCCTCCCTGTGGCTAGACTCAATTACAGCTGGAGAAGCCGTGGCTTATGTGCTCCCAAGGCCATTTGACAAGATAGTCAGCTGTTTATTCTTGTTTCTTCTCTTGTACTTGTACTCGTCAGAAAAAGATTCTTTGAGTAAGTGACACATTTAGTCTGTAATCTTCAAAGGGCATAGTGTGTTCAAACACAAGAATAAATGAGACAATGCAATTTCTGAAACTGACTTACAGCGATATCCCATGGGAGTGTATGCCAAACCATCCACCCAGGCTCATCGCTTTTCTAGTCAAGAGCCATTACAGAGAGCACAGCTGGAGACCTGGAAAGCAGCTTTCCCTGGCATTTATGGTTGTGGAGCTTTTCTTACTTAGGTGATATTATAGTACTATAAATAGAGTCTATAAATAGAGACTAAGATATTTTTTGAGGTTTAAAACAGTTTAAATTGTACAGATTATTAAAACTATATAAGGAAAATGATTTCATCACACTTGATCTTAGTTTACGAGATGCTCTCATCAGATTAGATGAAGCATTTTTCAAAAACTAAAGGGTGTGGCCATTCTTGCACAGAAGCAAAACCAACACATGTCGTAGATGCTATTTGATTATTTAATGGACTGGTGGGAAGATTGAAACACTGCTTCATTAAACCTGAAATGGGCTAACCAGTGGAAAGAGACTGGTTTGCATTACCTGGGGTTGAACCTGTGCTTTCTATTGCAAAATACTACCAGTTATTAAAATCTAACACTTAAAGGACACATATCAGAAATGTCTGAGTCAGTGAAGTTCTTGCCATTCACAATACAAATACTTGAGTTTGAGCCTGAGTATGGAGACAATGGAGAGGCACAGACAGGTGGCTTGCTGCAGCTCCTGTACAGCCAACCCATGGTAGTCAGAGTTCCAGGCTAAACAGAGACCTTATTTCAAGAAACAAATTGGACAGATCCTGAAAAATGACATTCAAGGTTCCCCTGTGGCCTGCAGCCCTCTAGCCCCTTACATGCATGTGCACACATATAAATAACTAGAAAAAAGAAAATAGTAAAATTGAAGGCATACTTTGGTTCTCTAATTCTAACCTATGTTTTCTCATGAAACTGAACACTGACAAAATTTGACAAAAATGAAGAATCATACAGGGCTCCATAACTACCTCTCATAAGGCAGGCCTAACTCAAGTGTGCCCTAAATGGGCTCCTTAAGTACCTGCATCTTAACTGTATACAAAGTTGCCCATTGACAACCACTGCAGAAGAAGTGTCAATTTCTCAAGATGCAATCTGAGAGAGACAGTATTATAATGATCCATTGTGTTATCTGTTTTCTTTCTTCTGAATAATAGAAATTTGTAAGAAGTTGTATTAGTTTCTGAGGAATGTGACCAAATTTAAAGCCAAATCCAGAGGACACTTTAAATTTGAGAATATGATGTCAAATTAAAAGAATTTTTTTCATATATAAACCAGTATTTATATGTGTGTGTACAAGTCAATTATAAAGTTCCCATATGTCTTTTATACTTTGACTGTAGTATTGGAAAGTGCAGTTAATTGTACACTGAATATATTCAATGGTGCTTTCTATTAATTTGAAAGTAAAAATATTTTCTCATCTTCTTGGAATTTCAGACCATAAGGTAAAGACTTGTTAGTGGTTTCTGCATGCTGTCTTTCTTTCTCCTGAGCATGAAGCCACATATGAGTGTGCTCTGAGAAGCCCTGAGGTCTGGTACCTCAGAATGAGGCACACTTCCTAATCGTCCTCTGTAGCTGAGAGCTCTGGATTGATCATCTGCAGAGTAACCTAACCCTTGAGCACACTTAATAAGACTGAAGTCAAGTTCCTAGTGTGTGTCTGACAAGGAATAAATCTTCAGAAATGTGTCAATGTAAGTCCTCTGCCTTACAGCCTCTGTTCTTTTCGAGACAGGGTTTCTCTGTGTAGCCCTGGCTGTCCTGGAACTCACTCTGTAGACCAGGCTGGCCTCAAACTCAGAAATCTGCCTGCCGCTGCCTCCCAAGTGCTGGGATTAAAGGTGTGTGCCACCACTGCCCATTTTACAGCCTGGCTTACAGCCACCTTTATTGTCATGATGCTGGAGATTTAAACCTTGTCCATATAACTCATCTTCTAGTAATTCTGAGAAACTGTGTCTCCTAGTAATGTCAGAAACTATACCTATAAAGTCTCACCAATGTGACTGCTGAAACATGAATTGAACAAGAACAATGACATGCTAAACTGGAAGGAAAAGAGCCCATTAGATTTCAACTCTACACAAATAACTATAGGCAGCTAAAGAATTCTGATGAGAGAAATAATCTTCCCAAGGGAAGAGCACAACAACTAGCTATTCAATACTAGATAGCTCTGAAAATGCACACATAAAAAACATTATAAAGACCAAGGATATTATATTTAGAAATATGTGTAATATGTGCATATATGTGTATGTGTATATATAAATATATGTATGTATATGTACATATATATACACACATATGTATATATGTATATATGCAAATATATATACACATATATGAAATATATTCCATATATATGAAATATATATGTATATATATTTATATATGAATATATATGTATATATGTGTATATATACATATATATTTGTATATATGTGTATACATATATATGAATATATACATATATACATATGAATATATATACATATATATATATATATATATATATATATATATATATATATATATGCATGTAACCATGTAACAACAATGAATGAGAAAGGTGCCATGAGTTTGAAAAAGAGCAAAAAGGGGGAATATGAGAAAGCAAGGAGGGAAGAAAGGGAAGTAATAAATGATGTAATTATATTATAATCTCAAAACAGAAAAGAAAAACTCGACATCAAACAATTCACATGTTTGGCCTATGCTATAAGAAAATCATATATGCTTATCACAGTAGTTTCTTTTTTAAAAATCTGAGCTCAAATTTTAGCCACAAATAATAGAGAGTTTCCTATTTAAGAACAGTTAAATTGTCTTGCATATTTATGCTTTTCATTTTCAATTTGCAGTTGAAAATTGAGGAAAGATTTGTAAAAGGTGCAGATGCAGATAAGTGTATGTGATATACTTATTCTTAAGAACTTCAGCACCCCATAGGAATAAAGGCTTTTTACCTATACCAGAACTGTCTTACATAGCACTTCATGGGGGAGGATACTTGCATTATCACAAGGGGTTAGAAATAATTCCAGAAGAACCAAGGCTGGCTCTCATCTGTAGGATCTAAGAACAGGGAACACCAGTAGGTTACTCCTCTCATAGCCCTTCTCTTCTTGGGGCATGTCTCCTAACCTGAGCACAAAGGAGTTAGGACAATAGGTGATGGAAAGGAGTGCAGGTTTACCAGTCAAATTACATATTACTGTAACATGGGCCGTCTCAGAAAGTCTATGGGAAACAAGCTTGAGCCCTTATTTTCCCATCACAGTGTTATCCCTATAGAGAAGCCCTCGGCTAGATGTGGGCCAGTCTCCAGTTGATCAATTCAGCCCTCAGCTTACTCCTTGTCTTGCTGTGCTTTCTCACCTGACAGTGGTGATGCAGTGTGAAGACAATTTTAGCCTCTTGATCACAGCCAGCACCTAGTTCACACGTCTATGCTAGTTCAAATGAGTGAGCCAGAAAAGTATATGAGAAGTCATCAAAGATGTGTGAATTTCAAACTGACCTATTTCTTTAAAATGTGTAAAAGTACAATTGTGAAGGCTCATTCTAGAAGATTCTTTCCTTTCCTTCCTCCTTTTCCTTAAATCTCTGTGTGAGAAGATGTAACGTAGAAGCAGACTTTTTATCTTAATATTTTCCCAACTCTGTTAGAAATAAAAGACTAAAAATAAATTACTTTGAGATTCAGAGCAGCAACCTGTCCCCCATGAAGCTCTCTTAATTATGTGATGACCTGTGTATAGAGAAGGGACAACTGCAGAGTCCCTCAGTAATTATCCAGCCAAAACCTCAGATAATTACAGGAGAGAGTTTTTCAAGGCACAGGACATCCTGAAAACTTGAACTTCCATGTTTATTTAGCCCTTCTATTCACTCAGGTTGGTGTTCGTAATTGACAAAGTCAGAGCATATCAGAAACTCAAACACTACTAAAGTCTCTATGTTTGTAATTGACAAAGTCGGCACATATCAGAAACTCAAATAGACCTAAAGTCTCTGTGGGAGTTTTCAATAGAAAATGAAGTGCCTCTTAAAATGGTGGAAATTAGGATATTAGCTATAAATAAAATTAGGAAGTGCTCAAGCAGTAATGAATAAGGTGGGCCAGATATAAGATATATCCTATACAGAATATAAGATATATTAGACAGCAAATTGAGAACAGTTGGCAAAGGTTGATAGCAGACAATAGGTTACATTCATAAACAGTATTGTTCAGTACTCCAGTAATGGGCAGTTTTGGAAAAATATTTATGAATGTTCAAACTACTCATTAGCTAAGTTTCCTTTTGACTTAAATTCACAATTGGTAATCCAAATAAATCTCAATTTTCTTCTTTGCAGCTTTAAAAATAATGGAATCTCTGTGGCCTTCAGGTGACTCTGTGGACCCGTACATTCAGTCAATCTGAACTCACATAAATGGATTTGGTTTTATTAAAACCACTTTGCTCCGATGGTTTTCTAAGCCTATAAAAACACCTGCCCTCAGTGACCCAGTCTAACTTGAATTACTGCAGTGCTTTCTCAAAGCAATAAATGTTATCTTCTGTATGAGAGTCAAGATGAGCGTGTAAAGTCACCTTAGAGACCAAGCTAGCTCATAGATGTCTGTCCGTCAGTGAAGAAAGAACACTTTGCCTTGTATCGAGTGGTCACAGTGTTCATCTTAGCCACAGATCATGTGTGTTACTTTTGTCACAGCTATGTAGCAGGCTACAAGATAGAAGCCTTATATCTGCCGTTCTCAGCACTCTCCTCAGGTCTTCTGCGTTGCTCTCCTGCTTTGGTAGACTTTTTCTCACAGTACTGTGTGTTCATTAAGCAAGAGAGTCATTGTTTCTTCCAGAAATAGGAGACCTTTATAAGAGATGGCCTGAGGCAACAATGACCTGTAACACAGAGCAGATGGAATGATAAGTGAACAAGCGATTTGGGAGCAGCTCCATTTCAAATACAGTCGCTAATGTCTGCACGTGATGAGCAATAACCCTTCTCAACTAGTCACAGCAGGTTGCTGACTCATTTGGTACATATTTTGCTGGTGTATGAAGAAAATAAAAGAGAAATCCTAAATTTTACAGGTGTACTGTTGATATGCAGCATATTTGGTACTCAGTCAAATCATAATTTATCAGTGCAATGAATGTGGCCTCATTTATTAATCAGTAGCAGTGGATTGTATTATGGTCTCTTTTGGTAATAATATGGCTGAGTTCACTGCTGTGATTTTCACACTTGTTCCAGTGACTCCTACAGAGATTCATTTTATGTCATCTAATTCCAGCACTCAGGAAGCAGAGGCAGGTGGATCTCTGAGTTCAAGGCCAGCCTGGTCTACTGAGTGAGTTCTAGGATAGTCAGGGCATAACAGAGAAATCTTGTCTCAAATAACCAACCAACCAACCAACCAACCAACCAACCAACCAACCAACCAACAAGATACCCCTCCCCAACCCCTCTCTTTACATCCCCCTGAGGAGGGTTTGATGGGGCAGCAGGTAACACAAGAGGTGGTGTGCACTGTTCCTCCACACTGGTGGGCTTTCACACTCTTCACATTTGTAGTGTCTATATCATGATCAATTTTCACAGATTGAATGTTCAAATACTAGACGTGAAATTATGATTTAAAAAATGAGTAATAAGCAAGAAGAGCCACAGTTTCAGGGGGAAAATGCCAGCTTTCAACAGCTGTCACTAAGGAATAGCTCAGAATTAAGAGTTATCAAAAGCAAGTGATAGGATCAATATGTACACTATCTATGTGTGAAAATCTCAAGGAGTAAAAATAAAATATATTTAAGAGAGTAAAGTAACAAGTGTATCAACAGAGGTAAGTAGAATAGTAAGTTTCTCTAGAGAGATAATACAAAACAGTCTTTGTTCAGAACAAATAAATATAAACAGATCCAATTGTGTTTCCTTCTAAAAAGCAACTTTCACCTGTCTGTCTGGGCTGATGTCCAGAGCAGACCTTTGGCACAAGCTCTGCAACCAATCCCACAACACCTAGAGGAAGCTCCACTCCCAGGTGGCCTAACAAGCCCAGGATCACAGGATCCCAGAATCACAGGATCACAAACACAGCTTGACTCTGAGGATTTCTGACACAATCAGGATCACAGGAAGGACAGGCTCCAATCAGATTTAGCAAGGGCAGGTAGTACTAGAGATATCCAGATGGCGGGGTGTGTGTGGGGGTTAAGCGTAAGAAAATAAACAACACAAACCAAGGTCACTTGGCATCATCAGAACCCAATTCTCCCACCATAGCAAGTCCTGTACACACCATTACACCAGAAAAGCAAGATTCAGATATAAAATCACTTCTCATGGTGACGATACAGGACTTTAAGAAAGACATAAATAGCACCCTCAAAGAAATACAAGAGAACACAGGTAAACAGCTAGAAGCCCTTCAAGAGGAAACACAAAAATCCCTTGATGATCTTCAGGAAAACACAATCAAACAGGTAAAATGAGCAAAACCATCCAGAATATAAAAATGGAAATAGAAACAATAAAGAAAACAGAAAGAGAGACAACCCTGGCCATACAAAACCTAGGAAAGAAATCAAGAATCATAGATGCAAGCATCACCAACAGAATACAAGAGATAGAAGAGAGAATCTCAGGGGCAGAAGACACCATAGAAAACATTGACACAACAGTCAAAGAAACTGCAAAAAGCAAAAAGCTCTTAACCCAAAACATCCAGGAAATCCAGGATGCAATGAGAAGACCAAACCTAAGGATAATAGGTATAAAAGAGAGTGAAGACTCCCAATGTAATGGGCCAGTAAATATCTTTAACAAAATTGTAGAAGAAAACTTCCCTAACCTAAAGAAAGAGATGCCCATGAACATACAAGAAGCTTACAGAACT
>JADRCD010187240.1:0-17692 GCA_019843815.1 Montemys delectorum | reverse complement strand
CCCCCCCCCCCCCCCGGTTTGTGGTGATTACACATGAGTTTGTGTTAGAGCTGATTGTTCATCTTCTGTTTTTACAATGTTCCCTTGCAGTAAGGAAGAATGAGAGGCTGATTCAGTGCCCCTGGCTACTGCTGAATACTCTCTAAAGAAGTCTAATGTATGCAGAACGAATTTGTTCCCACTAGAGAGCCACCAGCACCTGGGGCTCCATGGGCCAGAGCCATGTGGGACACCTCCCAGGTTCTCAGAATGCTACACCCCTAAGTGCCAAGTAGCCCTAGGCTCTCTCTCACACAGATATTTTCTAACAGCAAAAATAAAAATGATGCCCTCGTACATGTTCTCTTCCATTTTGCCAAAAGAACAGCCTATGTGCTTAATTTTTTATTAAAAACAAACAGCACCCAAAGAGCTTTTCTGCATTATGTCCAAAGGCATGATGTGTCTGACAGTTCATTGGGCCATCACAGAGGGCAGGCTCCTTTGCTGTTCTTCATTCTCTAATTTTTCTCATCTCTCCCCTCATTTCTCATTAGAATCCCTCCTTTCTCCTTTAGCAATACACCAAACACAATCCCACTCCTACACATCCATGTAAGTTCTCAGTGGTTGTTGTGGTCAGGTGGCTGAGTGTAAGGAGACTGACCCTTATCAGTCCACTGGTCAGTTTTACATACAACTGATTTTCAAATCCTACTTCAATGAACCTGAGGCACACTGAGTCCTACTAGAATGTAAATTTAGCCAGGCACATTGACTGTTTCAGACATGCCCTGTGAGTTTTCTTTCTATCAAGATGAAAGTTCAGACACATATACAAGGGCAAGTAAGATGGCTCAAGAGGTAAAGCACTTGAAACAAAGCCTTATGACACAACTTCAGCCCCCTGACATAGATGTCAATTTGGCATGGTTTGGTAACATCAGTCTACAATGCCAGACCATTGGGTAGTAACTCCTATGCAACTTGTAAAGGTAGAATGAAATGGGGAAAAAAAGGGTATTGATGGTTATGAACAACAGAACTTGTAAACTTAAAATTGATATTGCCTGTACTTGATTTAAACTGTGCTTTAGCACAATAGTTTTGTATCATTGATATCATCAAGAATGATATATTATTACTGTGTATTTATTATTCTATATAGAAACATAAAGACTCTTACTCAAGTTTAAATAACAGTACTTTTCAGATACGTCTTTTTGCACAAAAGTCACAATTCTCTGAAAAACACCTAGCGAATACAAATTCTGGCTCCACAGTGAAGCTTACTATTTATTCTACTAGCATGATTGGTTCAGACTATAGATCTGTTCTTGTCCACTTCTTGTAATAACCAGGCTCCAGACTCTAACCCCTGGAAGCTGTTCTTGGCATTCAGATTAGGCCTATTCCACAGGAAGTGAGCAATAAGAAGAAGCCTGAGCAGCAGGAGCCATGGGGTTGCTGACTGACCTTCACTCCTTCTGTGCCACTTAGGATGCCCGGACTCCCAACGCTGTCATGTGCTGTCCTCTTCAGAGGCATTCTTCCTCGTCTTATTGATAATCCAGATTGTCATCCTTATCTTTTGCTTCATATTTCTCCAACATAGTCTTCTTCCTTGGAGCTTTTCTTGATGGCTTTTAAATTATACCAGTCTGCCTCCCTTCGCTGTACTTGCTCATTTGTTCTCATGGAACATTCATCTTTCAAACTGGGCTATTAACTCCTACAGAGGAGCAATGTGTCTGCTTCGTTCACAATTGTTATTGCCTAGCTTCTAACATAGATCTGCAATGTAGAAATCGGGTCATCATCCAATTAATACCACTAAATTCAAGCAATATTAACAATTGGGGTTTTTTTTCAAATTACAAACTTCTTGCCCTGAGACACTTAAATTTGAACAAATAGTTAATAAAGACTTCCTTTGAAATAAAAAAAAAACTGTTTTGAGATATATGGCTACATTCGAGTTAACTGGTGCATCAGCGTATTTTTCTTCAATATCTAAGTGTAAAAGATACAAGGAATTTTTTACATACAAAGTGAACTGACATGTCTAAGATACTCTTACTATCTTCTGAGTTAAACTTGGCACTTCCTGGAAAAAGCTGTTGATTTTATGAAGAAATTGCTCCCTTTATGGAAGATGGTGGAATCCATGTAAGTCAGACAATATTCTATTTGATGTAGGTGTGAGTCTAACATTCCAGTGTGTGCTGTCTGCAAATGGTTTATAGATCACTAACAAGAGAAGTGATATGCATTGCCTTGACATATGTGTGTTGTGGGAGAAAGTGTAAATAGTAATAAGAGGCAAATATATTTTTTAGTTTCTCATGTATGGTAACTTGCACACAAGCAGTTGTATTTACCAGTGATAAAATATAGGAGAACACCCTAAGTTGTGTTCAATCAATTGCTTTCTCCGACTGGAAAGGTATGGAATTATTAATTCTTTTCTTTTCACCCAACTGTATATCTAAACCCCCAATTCTTCCAAAAATCCAGTATGAGCTACTTTCTGCCTCAAAACTGTTAGGTCAACAGACAAAACTAAAAGTTGTAATTAGTGGCTCTTTATTATAGCTACTGATTCAATTGTTCTTAGAACTTTAACTCATGATATTACCTTTAAAATTAATTGTTTCTATGATGAAAGTTCTGCACTCTCTACTAAGAAAATTTACTGGTGCACACTCTCACAATTTGCATACAATTTTAGGAGTTTAAATCCACTTGAATTCTTCCAGAAATCCTAGGCTGTGAAATCTATTCAATATAAATCTATCCAACCCATGTGTCCCACGAAGCCATGATTTATATTGCTTGTCTTCTCTCTCATTATGATTTATTTTATATCTGGACTCCAATTATCTAAGGGAGGAATAAAGGAAACACTTGGGAGATTCATCATCCTCAAGCCAGACTTTGCCTTTCCCTTTATCTCCAGGCCATTATTTCTAGGCCAGCTCTATTGTTCAGCCTTCTTCCTCCATTGGCTACTGACCAGACAGAAGATGTTCGTCTAGGCCATTGTACAATTTCATCTTCCTCTGGGCTGTTACATAATTAAAATAACTTCAGTCTGCTTTCTTGAACATTTTTTTCTACAGGCAACTATTAAAACATAGAACTGAAAAACAATTGAAGGGGGAAAATATAACTTGGATATAAAAAAAAAAAAAACCTCTACTATTGTGATAGAAACTTTTTATTGTGGACTACTCACTTACTTAATTCCAAAGTTTGACTGTGGTTTCTTCTGTGTGCAGTGGTGTCCTGAAGTTTCCCTTGATTGAAAGAGGTCATTTTCCAAGAGGCTCCCAAAGTGTTGATTTAAAACACTTCTAAACCGACTACACTTACAGGGTTATAAATGCATAATGAAAAACAAATTAGATCTATTTCCCTCCATGAAACTCTTGTATCTAGGCATATTTACTAGTGTGAAGTAGTTGTTTATGAACTAGGTGTGACTGGTAGTAAATTTTACCAACACTGTTGTGTGGAGGCACACTGTGGTTAGCTAGGTTTCAGCTCACAGCAGGCCTATTATACTGTTAGGATGCCACTCATTACCCTTCTGTGCATACTTACAAACACTGGCCACTGCTGAACCCATTTCAGGGCCATGAACTTGCCTTATGATTTGTCCACTATAGATTCTAGATGATTTCAATCTGAGAGAGTATAGTATATACAAATTTTCACTTCTACTCTCTCTCTCTCTCTCTCTCTCTCTCTCTCTCTCTCTCTCTGTGTGTGTGTGTGTGTGTGTGTGTGTGTGTGTATCCACAATTATGTCCTCTTTGCTATCATAGGAAACAGGCTAGACAAAGATACATATTTGGAACAAGAACTAAAAAGAGAATAATTATTTCAGTTAACTGACCAGTGAGCATACAAAGGGACTAGACCTATTTCATCCACCTCAGTCTGACCGGTGCCATAAGGCCCACAACTCCGCACTTGCAGGAAGTTGGCAGAATGTCATGAACACACTCTAACTGGTGCTCATTATATGCTGGTCAGTGCCCCTTGCACCGTGTGCCATATTTGCCTACTGGGACTCACATTCCTGCTGAGTTCTGCAATGGTACATCCCTCTCTGCCTAAGCATGCTACTTTGTTTTATGTCAACTTGACACAAGTTAAAGTGTTTCAGGAAAGTTGAAACCTCAACTACAAAATGCCTATACTAAATTGGCCTATGGGCAAGCCTGTGGTGCGTTGTCTTGACTAATGATTGATACGGGAAAGCCCAGCTCAGCAGTATGCAGCTTTCCTCCATGGCCTCTGCATCAGTTCCCACCTCCAGGTTCCTATCTTAAGTTCCTCCCCTGACTTCCCTCCATGATAGAATATAACCTGAGAATTATAAAAAATCCTTACGTCTGTAAGTTGCGTTTGGTTATGGTGTTTTACCACAGAACTCGAAACCTTAACTAACATATTAGGGGAAGTGGGTTTATGCTTCACACCAAAGGAACATTTTGTCTTTCAACTAACATGCATGTTTTTTTAGCACAGCAAATATGTTTTACAATTTTCTATGTAAATTACATAATGCATATATATGTAAACACAGAAATTTATATTTATAAACTATAAAGATATACTACTATCTATACAAAATGGGAGTAAACCAAAATGAGATCCAAAGGAAACATTTTAAAATAAATTTTAAGGTATTGGTAGAGAAACTTTTTGTACTATATCTAACACAAATTCACATTGTACCATTCTTGAGTTTCTGTAAACAGCTCACTTTTTTTAGTACAGTGAACATTCTATGTAGCCTCTTGAATAGTCAATTTAGGAAAATTTTACTGTGCTACCCACGAGCACAACCCTGCATATAGCCCAAACAAATACTTGTCTACCAATGTCTCCACAAAGTAATTTATTTTACACGGGAATGGAGGTGTGTGTGTGTGTGTGTGTGTGTGTGTGTGTGTGTGTGTGTGTGTGTGTGTGTGTGTGTGTGTGTCTTCCTCTGCAATGCTCCATGTTATATTACAGACAGGGTCTGTCATTGAGCCCAAGCACAGTGATTGGCTGGACTGGTTATTCAGCAAACTCTAGGGATCTACCTGTGAACTCTCTCACAGAACTAGAATCCCAGATACGCCTCATCCTACACAGCTTTTACGTATGTACTGGCTGAGCCATCTCCCCAGTATGATTTGTGGTCTTCCTTTTACAATTTCAATAGTCATCTATGCTGAGCCATATATCCATGATTCTTTCTTTCTTTCTCATGGGTGCACACAAACATTCCATTTAGTGGTTATTTACCAATTCATTAATTGATAGACATTTGGGTTGTTTTAACCTTAGGCTGTCATGAATTATGCCACTATGAACACTCAGGTGTGAATTTTGTGTGGAAATATGCTGTTTTAAGTTCATACATACTTTTGAAATTGCTAAGTCAACAGCTATCTTTTTGTTTAATCTTTCTGAGCAACTGCAACCTGTAACATGACCTTACCTTACCACCTTACATTCTCATTAGCAGTGTATTCACCGTCCACATCTTACCCAATGCTTGCTTTTGTGTCTTTACAATAACCCCCCAGTCCATGTTTTCCTTCATCCTGCTGGAGCTTTGCTTTAGAAGAATCTAGTGGCCATTAATGTTGAGCATCTTTTCCTGGGCTCATCTGTAAAACAGCATCTCTTTGTTTAAAGTCCCCTCATGTTTAAATCAGATCTCTTTCCAGCAACCTTCTAAAGCTCTAAGTCTATTCTACATGCTGGATACAAATGCAGTGATTTGTGTGTGATTTGCATATTGTCTCTGACTTCTCCGTTAACACTTCCCTTATTTGTTAGAATCTTTTGACGCAGAAACATTTTTAACCTTGATGATAGCATATGTCTGCACTCTTTTCCCTTGTTCTTTCAGTTTTATATAAGTAGAGTTACTACTGTTTCTTCTGCGAGCACTAGAGCTACTCCAGTTCTGTCCACTGCTCAGCAAATGGCAGAATAACATTCTTTTGGATTAATACTATTCTGTTGTACATCATTTATGTTCATTCATCTCTTAAATGAGCAACTAGACTAATTACATAACTTAGCTGTTATGAACATTCCTTCAGTCAGCTTGGACACACAGATATCTCCTCATTTCTTTTGGGTTTCTACTCAGCAGCTGGATACCTGGATCCTATGATAATTCTATTCTGAACTTTCTCAGGCACCATCCTTTGTAGTACATAATGGCTTACTAAATACACTCACATCTAACCTTTCAGTTCTGTTGTGTCTACATTCTCACAGCATTATTTTTTTTCTAATTCCAACCCAACTGGGGTATAGTGGTCTCATTGCAGTTTTAATTTCAGTTTCTAATATGGCTAGTGACAAAACTATTTTATTGATGCGGGAGGTAATGTAAATGTCCATTGTCTGTGCTTCCACAGGAAGCCTTGTTGATGTCCATGATCCATGTTACCATCTGAAGCCATGTTGATGTCCATGGTCTGTGCTGCAACCAATGGCCATGATGGTGTTCATAGTCTGTGTTCAGGATGGGGGCTCTATGGTCATAGTATGTACTGCCACTGGAGTTCAGGTTGAGGTTCATGGTCTATGCTACCAACTGAGGCCATGTTGATATCTGTGGTCCGTGTTACCACCAGAGGATGTCCTTGGTCTTTCCTGCTTCCTAAAGCCCTGTTGATATCCTTGGACCATGTTGCTGCCAGGGCCTATTTGGTGTCCTGTGTTGGTATCTGGGTTTCTACCAGAGACCATCTTAATATCCCTGGCCTGTGCTGCCATCAAAGTCCATGATGGTGTCCATGCTGTGACATAGGACCATGTTGATGTCTGCAGTCTGTACTGCCAATGGAGACCATGCTGAGGTTTATGGTCCTGGCTAATGCCAAAATTCATGTGGATGTTTATGGCCCATGCTGTCACCAAAAAAAAAAAAAAAAAAAAACCCAAAAACCAAAAAACATACGGAAGCCCATGATCTGTGTTCCTGCTGACTGTAAAGGGCAAGGAAGCATTTTTGCTATGATATCCTGACTGCAGACTCACAGTTGAGAATGAGAGACATAGAAGGCTTCTGCAACAAACTCAACCCCCAGCTCCAACCCCAGAAAAGAAACATTCGGTCTAGACAGGAATCCATTGAAGAGAATTCTTAAAAATTGTGATAGGTATGCTAAAGTGTAGCTCTTCATGGTTGACAGCTTCTGGCAGGGGTGGGAGTGAGGAAGGACTCGATTTTCTTCAGTGGGCTGGCCACTGGGAGTTTGACCATCCTCCAGTGAGTATATAAGCAACCCAAAATGGACTTGATTTTCATTCTTCCTTTTTTTTTTTTCTGGGAGGTGGTTACAAGGAAGGGGGATGGACTAGGGAGGACTGGGAAGTGAGTGTGCTTGGGGTTCATTATGTGAAATTCTCAAATACTCAATAAAAATAGTATGTTAGATTAAAAAAATGTTGGTCTTTTATTAGCCATTAACATGCCTCCTTTTACAGAGAATCTATCTACATCATTTGGCCATTTTACCAACATAATTTAAAATGAAATATTTTTAATTATGTACATATAATGAATGCTAACCCCATATCAGAGGAAAAAACGGAGATATAGTCTCCCATTTTATACATTGTTCCATCATGACTTTGACTGCCTTTCATTGCAGTGGCTTTTTAATTTGTTTTATTTCTATTTTTTATTCTGTTTCTTATACTTTTGCTATCCTACTAGAAAGTCAGTCTAAGTATCAATAAGTGGAAGTATCCTCCTCCCTATATTTTCTGCTAATGCTTTCACAGCTTCAATATTCGATGTATTGGTCCATTTTGAGTTGATTTTTACACATCCTGAGAAGAAAGGCTCTATTAACTTTTTCATATGGGAATCCAATTTTTTTTTATTTCCTCATTTGTTCCGCCAACCCTGTGTCTATTCTTATATTAGTATTGTGTTGCTTTGACTCTGTTATGTGTCTTGAAATCAAGTACAATGATGCTTCTAGGTTTGATGGATTTTGCTCAAGACTGCATTGGCTATTTAAGATCTTTTTCTTTTTCTTTTTTTTTTTTTCTTCCGTGTAAATTTTTATATTTCTGTGAAGAATGTCATTAGAACTTTGATGAAGACTGCAGTGGATCTGTAGATGACTTGGAAGTGATAGAAACATTTTAACATTGTTAACCATGCCACCCTAAGATGAAGGGATGCCTTTGTGCCTCTCTATATAAATGTTTTTGTCATTTGATCCATTGCTGCTATGTTATCACAGAAGTCCTTCACTTATGTATTTGACGTCATTCCTAGTTCTAGGCCTTTGTATTTGTAGTTATTCTCAATGGGATGGATTTAAAAATCTCTTCCTTAAAATACTAGTGGTATATAGAAAAGCTAATGGCTGTTTGAATGCTGAATGGTATCTTTCTACTTTACTGAGTTGTCTAAAGCTGTTTATCAATGATCCAAACACTTTACATTTTTACGAGATTGCTCCAGCGTTCCATATTCTCTTGCTTCATTTTCAATTTCTTTGATGTATTCAAAATTTTGTCTATTTAATCTACTGTTTCCAATGTGTTTGTATATAGATTTTCAAAATAATCCCAACAATACTTAGCATATGGCAGACATCATCATGCCTTCTTTATCACTTCTACTTTTATTTACTTGGATTTCTCCCACTAATGATTTAATCAATATTTCCCTATCGAAAGAATAATAATTCCTGTACTAATGACCCTTTATATTAATTTGTTTCTATTCTAATTTGCATTAATTCTTCCCCTTTACTAATTTTACATTTGATATAGCTTTCTATGTTTTTTAATTCAATCCTTATACAGTTTTTGACAGTTTTTTTTCTGTAATAATACTCATTTATATAAACACCATTCATAGTACTGCTTTGTACATCTACATGCTTTAGTGGTGTTATATTCCTAATTTATTTTTTTCAAAAAATATTTTAGTTTTCCTTCTAATTTACTAAGTAACAAAATATTGTTCAAAATTATGTTTTTAGCTGTCTTGTATTTTCATACTACTTTCTATAGTGTCTCTTGTTGAAATTTAGTTTTCTTCCATTGTGATCAGAGGAGATACATAAAATGATTTTATTTTTTAACTGTTATTAAGACTTGTTTTGCAGCCTCATATATGATTTATTCAAGAGGAAGTTCCAGTTGATTAAAAAATATGTATTCTGCAACTGGTGGATGGAATAATCTTTAGATATTTGTTGAGTATATTTGATCTATAGTTTGAATTAATCATAATCTCCCTTTACTGAATTTTGTTCTGGGTATTCTGCCATTGGCAACATTATCTAGTCAAATTTATTTTGTCAGTTGTCTCTATAGCTTTCTTTGCTTACGTTAGTAATTTATTATTTTTAAATATAATTTCACATCCTTTTAAATTCTGTCTGCTAGTATCATCTTTCTTGATAAGATTAATTTCTTGTAGATACCATATTGTTGGGTCATAATTTTTAATTCATGTAGCAAGTATAGTTTTCATTTGTGGTTGTTTTATTTGGGTAATGGAAAGGGCAAAAGTGTTTGTTTATTTGATACAGATTCTTATTTGATAGTTCAGGCTGCCCTTGAACTCATAATCTTCCTCCTTGATTCCTAGGATCAGGAATTATAGATATATATCAACACAGTCAACTCAGACTATACATTTGAATTAGAGAATTAAGTCCATTTATAGCAAGTGTTGTTAAAATATTTGAATAGAAACCTGTCATTTCATTTGTTTCCTTCCAGGCATTTTAAATATTTGTTAGTTTGTATCTTTATTTTATACTCATCTTTGGAGTTTGATAGTGTACTGGTTTGTTTCCTTTCTATCTCTATGTAGATATAATATTCTAGTAGGATCTATGTATTTACATACTTTTGTAATGGTATTGACTTTTACTTTTAGAAGTAGGACTTCCTTAAGTATATTTGGGAAGAATGGTCTAGTGATTTCATGAACTATTTTTTTTCTCAGTTTTAAATCGTGTTGGAAGGTTTTCATGATTCCTTTGACTCTGAAGGGTATCTTTGCTTAGTAAATTAATGAAAGTTGGCAGTCAATTTCTTTCAGAACTGTAAATACACAATTCCATGTTCTCCTAGGCTATGGGGTTTCTGATGAACAACCAATTGTTACTCATGTGGGTTTGTGGCTAAAATGTGATGTGGTACTAGTTTTATTCACATTTTGAAATTCTATTTCGCTTGGCAGTTAATGTATAGCATACTAAGAGTGTTTCTGGCCATGTCTATTTGTGGTTCTATAAGCTTCCTATATCTGGATGTTCAAGTTTTTCCTATAATAAATAATGTTTTCTATTATTTTTGAGTAAGTTTCTATGTCTCTTTTATCTCTCACATTAAGAGATACCAGTGTGGCAGACATTTGGTCATTTGGTGGTGTCTCAAAAATCTTGAACACACTTTTCTTCTTTCTTTAATTCTATCTGTGTTGAACATTAGTTTTCAGATCTGTTTTTGATGTCTGATACATTTCTTTCTATTTTATTTGGCCTGTTGTTGTTTTTCAAGTTATTTGTTTTAACTGTGCTGTGTTAACCTTTCCCACAGAAGTGTAGACAAACCTCTCTTCATTTCCAATAACCTACTCACCACCCTTGAATTAAGGATTTCAGGAAAGTCCTACTTGACAACACATTGAGTACTGGACTTACTTACAGAGTATGGAAGGAACCAGAGGATTGTAGTTGACCTTTAAGCAACTACATCACTACAAAATATGACCTCATCAGGAAGGAGGGCTTCATAGAACCCGGAGTTTCCCCTTCTGGTTACATTTCTACTTCTTCTATGCTCTTGAACTTTCCAAGACTTCTCAAAGCCAGGAGCATCGGAGGATTAATAACTGAAATCTCAATAAGGGTCCCGTGACTCTCCTTCTTCCTTTCAGTAGGAAGTGTTAACAGCCCCCAACTCTGTTTTCATTACTGTATTGCATTGCTATAACAATATGGCTGAAATGGTGTATGTTCTAAAAAGGCTGTGGGATGATCAAGTTATATCCAAAGGGGAAAAACAAGCCATAGAATTTTAAAATGTATAATTATTGAACATATCCCAAAATCTATCTTGTCCTTTTCTAACATCTCTCCTTGTTTCCTGCACAGTCATGCTTGGTTTTATTCATATCCTCTTAGATCTAAATGACCTTCTAGAATATTTTTTATTAGTTGAGAATTTTGTACATTATATTTTGTATACTTGTATTCCTTGTCCCATGTCCATCCAGATCTTCTATAACCACCCAACTTTATGTTCTCAT
This sequence comes from Montemys delectorum, assembly GCA_019843815.1. Classification (NCBI taxonomy): domain Eukaryota; kingdom Metazoa; phylum Chordata; class Mammalia; order Rodentia; family Muridae; genus Montemys; species Montemys delectorum. Next base: position 6,393 of record JADRCD010187240.1, on the reverse strand, counting down.
TTTTTTATAAACCTATCTAGCCCCATTAGTGCTGGCTGGTTGTATGGCTATTCATTTACACATATTAGACCTACCAGGGATCATACCCATTAAACAAATAAATTCTTTTTTCTCCCAGTATCAATCAATTACCATTAGCTCCTTGGCTATTGGTAGGATTTTATGCTCACCGCACACCCCCCATCCTGGGATTCTGTTTAGCTTGTATTTCTCCAGCTCTGTTACATGCTGTTATATCACCTGTGAGTTCATGAATACAATTATTCTATTGTAGCATAAAACCTTTCTTTCTTCTAGCTTCTATAGTCTTTTCCCTCTTCCACAACAATACCTGAGCCTTAGAAGGAGACAGGCGTAATGATATAAATATGCTTTTAAAGACTTTGTTTGAACTAGTTACCAGAATTTCTATCCCTTTTTGAAGTTTTAAAATTGCTAAAGAGTTTGGTATTTAGCATGTCATATTAACTCCCCTCTCTCTGGATTTTTGTATTCTGATATTTAAATTTGCATATGTATTAGAAAGAACAGACATTTCTACCATGTTGGCAGATGGCCTTAGTCAACATCTTTCTTTTGAAGATATGTCTTGCAATATTAGTTTGTGATTTAGTATTGACACTTACTAGCATGGAGCCAGAGTGTAATATCTCTGTAGGATTTTGTGCTAGGATCAGTAATTCTGGCCACTTTGTGCATCATATTTAAATTAGAGAGATTCCCTGTTTCAATCAACAGGTCACTGAAAAGTGAAGACATTCTAGGAGTTCAGGCAAGTATGGTGTAGATTGTGCACATATAATGTAGATATAGTAAAGTATAGGCTTGGACCCTATATATGAGTTTTGATTGAGGTTAGGCAATGGGAGCTTTCTCAGGCACTGCTGTTATTGGTTGTGTTACTTGTAGGTATTTGTACATAAATGTTGCTTTTATTTCCTCAGATGAACTGGTGAGAAGAGAGCTGTACTCAAGCTCTGTGAATAGATGCCTTGGACTGAACCTCGAATGTTTCTCTGTTCTAACTATAGGTCTGGATGCTTCTAGGCTCTGTACAATCCAATCTTCCAAGATGACTAATTCAGTCTGGCTTCTCTTGGATTCTGCCTGAATTGCTCTGCTTACCCCTATACAAATTTTAGCTGTATAAAACTTGCCTACACAAAGCCACCACCTTTTTTCTCTATTGCAGTTCTTAAGTAGCCTCTCTGTCCTGTCCTCATATGAGTTCAGCATATCCTATCTCTGAGTCATTCTGTCAAATTTTCACTGATTCGTTACTTTGTCTGCTCCTCAATTAGATATCACTTTTGAAGATGGCTACTTTATTCTCCAAACTAACCTTACCTTTATTGGTAGAGATTAAAGTATGTGTTAAGGCTGTGTCCATATTTCAGCCAGACAATACTATAATCCAGAGCATGTCTGTAATCTCTGTCTGTTCTAAAATAGTTCTTGGCTATACCAACATTGGGGCTTGTTGGGAGAGTTTAGACCTCTTATCTAGTTAGGCTGTAACTCTATAAGCGAAGTTTCCAATGCTGATAGAGTTTTTTGGGACTTTCGTTTTTAATTCTGAATGAAGAGACTCCATATTCCCTGACAGTGAAAGTAATCAGGCAGCAGTGTCAAGATATTAAGTTTATCTCAAGTGTCCCTGTTCTGCTATTGATTTCCAGAGAACTCCCATGTTCAGTCACTTCATTATAACAGCTATTTGCCCCTTGCTTTGGTTCCTAGAAGAGTAGATGAATGCAATCTAGCTGTCTCCTCTGAAGCACTTTTAAACTTTTAAATTTTGAGATGGAGCTATGGGTCTGAAATTGAGAGCACTGGCTACTCTACCAGAGTACCTGGGATATTCCCAGCATCCTCATGATAGTTCACAACCATCTATAATTCCAGGTCACAGGAATCCAATACCCTGTCCTGGCCTCCTTAGGCACAGCTCACAAGTTGTACACAGACAGACATGAAGGTACCCATTTGTATAAAACACTAATGAAAAATTAAAAGTTAACTGAAATGCATTCACAAGTAGAATATATGTATAAATATATATAGTCACATATATACATCATATACATATACATCATATACATAAACATTGTATACATACATACACATTTACCCTTCCCATTGCTTCTCCCGTGGATTTTCTAAGTCTCATTCCCACAAATTTCTTTTTATTTTTATTACATTGTTTACTTAGTCATATTTACTTATTTGCTTATGTATGCATTGACTTACATGATTTAAAGCTGAAGAGATTTGTATATATTGTATATCTTGGTCTCGTTACTTTCTTTCTTTCAGTCTTTTTTTTTTTTTTTTTTTGGTTTTTCGAGACAGGGTTTCTCTGTATAGCCCTGGCTGTCCTGGAGCTCACTTTGTAGACCAGGCTGGCCTTGAACTCAGAAATCTGCCTGCCTCTGCCTCCCAAGTGCTGGGATTAAAGGCATGCACCACCAACGCCCGGCTCTTTCAGTCATTTTTAATGTAGTTTACATTCTATATTTACTTGGAAATCTATTAGAGAATTGCCCTAAAATATTTAAAACAATTACTCTCTCACAGACACCCATGAGTTCATCTTGCTCTATCCTTTCAATAACAATTGATAATTTTCATCTTCCTCATTTCTGATCAGTGTGGAGTATAAAAGAGTTTCTCATGGTAATTAAAATTTGTGATTTCTTGCTTAGCTGTGAAGTTATACCTGCATTCCTTTCATCCTCTAGGACTTTCCTATTAATAATATGTGTTTATTTTTCTTTTCTCTGCTTTTTGGGATTATGTCATAGATGTGAAATTTTCTTTATATTTTGTTATGCAAGTATTTACACCTACCTCTGATTTTTGCTTTTCTAAATTCTAATATATAGAAGATTTGATATTCTTTTGTTCAGAATGGTAGCCTCACCAGTTTTTCTCCAATTTAAAACACTTGTGCCTATATGTTTAACCACATTCAGTTATTTTTTGCATATAATGTTAGTAGAAGTCAAATTATTCTTTCTTCATAGGCTCACCAGGTATTACCTTCACTGACACTCTGTGCTCACCTGGAAGTTTGTAAGACACCTCTGAGGTGTGTCTGGTGTCCATGTGTTCGTATAAGTGAAATCACATGATGTTTGGGCTTTGTGCCTTGCTGGCTTCACTCATCATACTTTTTCTATGGTCCAACCCTATGGTTATACCAGAATTCCCTTACTTTGTAAGGCTGAATAGAATTCATTGTAGATGATAATCAGAAGTTTGTGGGCACTTTATTGTGGTGATCACATCAATTTGGTTTTGCTTCATGTGTTCTGTGCTTGAAGGAATATGTTTACTGGTTGAAAAATGAAGCAACTCCAGTTCAGTGAGCAATGTTGTTTAGTTCTTCTTTAGCTTTATTTTGTGATAAGTTTCCTATAAAATTCTGCAATGTGGATTTTGCAGTTGATTCTAGTAGGCCTGCCAACTTATTTTCTAACTTTGAGTTCGTTTTGTTGGGCTCCTTGAAGTTTAGAATTTTGTTAATTTAACATTTAGACTGTTTTATAGATATCATTCTCTGGTCTCTGATACTTTCCTCCTAACATCTATTTCCTTCTTTGTATAGAAAAATTGCCTGCATAAGTTTTTCCTTCTGTTTATGTTATTGTTTGCCTTCTAGTCATTTATAGAACTTTTGCCTTTAGTCTGGTTTGGCCAAAGCAGATGGGCTGCCTCTGTAATTTACCTAGGAACTAGGTACATTCACATCCTTTATACTTACTGTGTGTTGGTAACTTTTTTCTAGTGTCTTACTTTAAGTTTTGTATTTTCTATTTCAACATTTTTTTTCTCTAGCTGCCTGCAAATTGTTTCTTCTTTTTCCTCTCAAAGTTTTGTTTCTCGTTTACCTTAAAGTTTGTATAGTGCATCTATTTATTTAATAATGACCTGCAAATTATTAACATACATGTTTAACTTTACAAAGTCTAAAACTAACCATGATTTATTCGCCCATCCTGAACAATACAAAAGCTTTAAGTATGTAAATGCACATGACATCTTTTATGATAACCTTAGGGATCTTTGCAAAACTAATTTGTTATAATAACAATATTTCTGAAATCTAAAACATGATGAGCCATAAAAGGGAATTCAATTTATTCAACACTAAAAATGGAAGGTGATATTCTTTTGAGAAGTGCTTTTAGAAATAGAATTTAAAATGGAAACCAGGAAGATTTTTTCCCCAAATTATTATTCCCAGGATTGCATCTCTTGTTACACTTTTCCTTTAAAGTTTCCTCTTTTGTGAAACCAATTCAAACGACTCTGATTGTTTCAAAGTTCAGATATTATAATTTTTTTAATTATTTAGAGTAGCTAAAGTTATAACATTGGTAATAGCCTAGGGATAACCACCCACATGACAAATAATGATGTAGCCACTGAGATGAAGGAGAAAATCTCGAAGCCATAATCAGGTTTCAGAGAATAGCAATGAGCAACGAAAGCAAAACAACACAACAAAAGACACCAACCTCGAAACTGAGTCTCGAAATCTCCCTGCTCTACACATCCATTAGCACACAGTACCTGTTGGCAAGATGGGGCCACACGCATCAATGTTCTCTAGGCAATATGGAAGACTTTGTGAAATGGATACATGATAACTTCCCTGAAAGTAATCTGAGAGTTTCTATCAGTAGGAGGGGTAGCTGATGATCTTCTATACTGTATACTCTTTAGAGGCAAATTTACCTTATGTATTGAATTAAATAGCCTGAAAAGGACAATAGACCTTTTAAAGCCTATTTATAAGGTGTCTTTTCCCACAGAAGTGCTTTTATGTTGGCATGCTTATGATGCTTAAGGAACATGATACATTTCCTACCAGTACTAATAAGTGAAATGCCAATCTTTTGGCATTTGATTTTTTTTGACAATATAAGAAGAAATGTATTCTTCCATTCTCTGAACTGTGACATAAAATAACAAATAAAATTCTCTTCTATTAATTTTAAATTTTAAAAAGTTCATGAAACATTTCAACTATCTTTAGCCAGCAGGAATTCAGTGTGATTTCTCTACCCACAGAAATGAGCTTTTTCTATCAATGGATAAGGCTGTAATAATGAGTTGCCTCCTTGATTGTCACAGCTTCCTTTCCTGTACACTGGAAGCCATGATTCATTGTAAATATTCAGCGATTTCTTACAATCCTACTTTGTGTGACAGTTTGAACAAAATGTACCATGTTTATCTGGTGGTCCAGATCTGTACTAATGAAACATCTGAAAGAACAAATAACAAGCATTTTTATTAACTAAAAATTTAATGTATATGATAGGCAGAAAATTTGGGAAACACATAAAAGTACCAATTAAAAAGAGTTCTGTTGTTCGTTCTAAGGGGCTGCAAACCCTTCAGCTCCATAGAACCTTTCTCTAACTCCTTCATTGGGGACAGTGTACTCAGTTCAATGAATGGTCGTGAGCCTCTACATCTGTATTAGTCAGGTATTGTCAGAGCCTCTCAGGAGATAGCTATATGCTTGTCCTTCCTTCAGTCTCTGCTCCATAGTTAATCTCTGCCATTCCTTCTGTGTGTGTTTGGTTCCCCTTTTTGAGAAGGAATGAAATGTCCACCTTTTGGTCTTCCTTCTTCTTAAGTTTCTTGTGGTTTGTGTGTCATTCTTCCTGTATTCCAAACTTCTGGGCTAATAACCACTTATCAGAGAATGCATACCATGTGTGATCTTTTGTGATTGGGTTACCTCACTCAGGATGATACTCTCCAGATCCATCCTCAGAGCTCCCAGGGACCCAACCACCAATCAAGGACTATACAGGGTGGGACTGAATGTTCTGGCAGCATGTGTATAGTAGAGGATTGCAAATTCGATCATCAATAGGAGGAAAAGACCTCGGCCTTGTGAAGGTTCTGTGCCCCAGTGTAGGGGAATGCCAGGGCCAATAAGTGGGAGAGGGTGGGGTGGCAGGCATGGGGAGGGGGGAGGCAAAAGGAGTTTGTTCTTGTTATTTTTGTTTGTTTGTTTGTTTTTTGGAGGGGAACCTGGGAAAGGGAAAATTTACATGTAAATAAAGAAAATATCTAATAAAAAAAAGAAAAAAACTAGACAAGATAAAAGCTATATTAGATAAAATAAAAATATTTTTCTGTCTTATGCATTGTAAAAAAAATAAAAAATAAAAAGAGTTCTGAATTAATGGGGACATGTCTCTCTCCCCAAGAACCAATATCAAGGTATTTTCTTTGGAAACTATTTGGCCTGGACTCCATTTCTCATGAATTTTTCAGATATCCCTATGCTATATTATATTTTATAATTCTCTATCATATTCTTTCTTGTTTTATACTGCTGTTATTGTAAGATTTTAAAGATTGCTA